>JABUQX010063073.1:80000-82500 GCA_015478945.1 Trachelipus rathkii
TCCGATTCCTACTCTCGCTGATCTGGGATATGAATTTCGGGTGGGGTCGTCTCCCCAACTTGTGAAATTTAAGTTCTTTAAAAAACCCACTTCTACAAATTTCCCTATTTAAGACACCTAACTTTCCTATCTCTTTCGACGGTTCTCTCATCTCTCCTGTTGACAATATAAACATCCTTGGCCTTAGGGTAGAGTCAAAGGCCAAAAGGCTTATAAACTATCCTGTACTTTCTAGTTCACTTGACCCTCTATCTTTGAGGCGCGATGTTGGTGCTTTATCTCTTTTTTATAGCACAGTAGCGGAAGTGCTCGAGGGGAACTCCATCGCACCACCCACCTTTAATACTGACGCCCTCCATGTAGCACAAAGCGGTGCTGGTTGGCACATGAGTTTGTTGTTGATATTTTTAACCCGAGACTAGTTCGCTGCGGTGCTTCCTTCTTTCCTGCCATCTCTGTTCTGTGGAATTCTCTTCCATCTTCTGTGTTTCCTACTCAATTTAATCTCCCTCACTTTAAAATCTGCGTCTGTGCTCATCTGCGTAATAATTAAGCTAGCTGAAACCCCACAAGAATGGCATCTCCGACGGTGAATCACTTCTAGAATGCATTTAAATAGCATAACCGAGGAGCTTGCTCGCATGACAAAAAAAAAGATTCTATGTAGTGTATGCCACTTATCAGCAACCCTGGCAACAGCCACTGATAGTGACGATGGTGGCTTTTCAGCAATAAACCTACTGAAGATGAAGAGGTCTGGATATGTTAGACTTTGATAAGTTCATGGCCGAAATTGCTTGACATCTCATTTATCTTCAAAGGAATCACACCAAGGAACCCCATCGAAAAAAACTGAAGAGACAGTCATCGAGGAGCAAAGATAATTCAAATTTGCAATCTGTGAAAGAGGAGATGAGGCTCTACGAAAACATGAAGATGCTGCCTACAGAAGAGAATCCTTTCATGTGGTGGCATGAAAATGGGCCAAGGTTTCCATTATTATCAGTGCTTGCAAGAAAATAATTATCACCCCCTCCCTCATCAGTCGAGAGCGAGCGTATTTTTAGTGTAGGTGGGAATGTAAACACCCCAAAAAGAAACAGGCTCTCGCCAGATACTAGTGAAAGCTTAATGTTTTTTTGCATCACAATTTGAGAATTTTTGAATTTGAGTATTGAATGATATCTATCTTTATCTTAAAGGAGTATATTATTATTATGTCATGTTTGAGTAATAGCGTTTTTTTTATTTTGTCTTTTCAGATGATTAATTGAGGTCTCTTCTTTCATTATTTTTATTCTTTATATTGTAGCTAGTTAAAGAATCTTCTTGTAAATTGTAATCATGTTAAAATATAAAAGCTAGTAGCTAAACTTTGTTAATACTTAACTGGAAAATGGAAATGGAATATTTTTTGAATAAACACAAACATAAAAAAGTTATTAATATTATATTTGCATTTATTATTCCTTAAAGATATTATTTTAATTTATAAAATAAATATACTTGGCACTACCAATATGAAATAATGCTAAGTATTGGTTGTAAATGACAGGGAATACAAATCCTGAGTTGCCTAGCCAGTACAACAAATGTTTATCTTATTAACTGGCGTATTTATCTATATTAATTAAAGTATCGGTATCGGTATCGGTATCGGTATCGGCACCTAAAAAAATAGAGTATCGGTATCGGTATCGGTATCGGCCTCTTTTCTGGTATCGGTACATCCCTAATATTATATATAATATATATATATATATATATATATAATATATAATTATATTATATATATATAAATCTGTATATATTATTCTATTTTTTTTATATGTATATAACTCTATATATATTATATATATATATATATATATATATATATATATATTATATATATATATATATAATATATATATATATATATATATATATTATATATATATATATATATATATATATATATTTCGTATTTGTGTGATATTAATTTATACTTTTTTTTTATTGTATATTACACACAAATATTGTTTTACAAATTTTTTATTTTCTTTGATATTATTACGTACACTTTGTCTATAATATTTAACACATTTAAATTGTAGCAACAAATTGAATTTAAAAAAATATTGATATGGATGTATCGATAATCTGAAATGCATTTCAATAGTGATTCCTCATCCCTAAACAAACGGAAAAAAGCCAAATTGTTATGATTTTCAGAGCGTTAAAATATTAACAAAATAAACTCAAATGCGTAAAAAAAAACTTCAAATAATTTTTTAAAACCATTTTTGTAAATAAAATGTTTATAATTTTAATATATTATGTACGTGAACTCAAGTCAGTAATACTAAACATTTACCGCCTTTTTTTTATATATTTTTATTAAAAATATAAAATTAAAATGTACATCAATTTAAAAAAAAAAAAAACCTCAAAGAATTTTTTAATACCATTTGTGTTAATTAAATATTTATAGTTTTAATACACTATATACATGAACTCA
>JABUQX010063073.1:87500-97500 GCA_015478945.1 Trachelipus rathkii
TATATATTTATATTATATATATATTATGTTATGTATATATGTAAGTATATATATTATATATATATATATATATATATATATATACTATATATATTATATGAATATATATATATATATTTAATATATTATATTATATATATATGTATATGTTATATATATTATATATATAATATATATATATATATTTTTTTATTTATATATATATATATATATATATATATATATATATATATATATATATATATATATATAAGTATTTTGGCAATTTATATCGCAGCAGCCTCATTTTAACCCTTGGTCTAGCTCCTAAGGTTGTAATTTCTTTGATTTTTCCACCATCGGTCCGTTATTAGTGCCTCCGCTCGCTCCACATCTTATTTAACTTCTTTTCTTTCCTTCACTCTGCCAACTTCTACGCCTTTCATCATGTCTACTCCCTCGCGAGCATTCCACTTGCAACCTTTCTTCGTAAACAATCCCGAGCTTTGGTTTGACCTGGCTGAGTCAGCGCTCCTGACCATCGAAGATGAGAAGGAGAGATATTCGAGAGTTGTGAATGCTCTACCAGAATCTTGCCTCCTCAAAATCAGGGATGGCCTGGCAACAACTAGAAACTCTACAACCCCTTACAACACGCTCAAAACCCTTATTATCGACCGCTTGGCTCCCACCAGAGAGGAGCAATTGGAAACTCTGCTTGGAGGCATCTCACTGGGCGACCAGAAACCCTCGGAATTGATGGTAAGGATGCTGAGTTTGTTGGGTGGCACTCCATCTACACGGGAAGAGAAAATAATTCGCACCCTCTTCCTCCAGAAGATGCCTGCTCGACATCACAGCGTCCTACAATCAATAAACCCGACGTTGTCCCTCACTGAGTTTGCCGCTACAGCAGACAGAATTTTGCGCCCTCCGGTGGAGCCTTTGGTCCACACCTCTTACGCCGTTTCCTCTCTTTCCCCTACCTCTTCGACTCTCGCACCTCCTCAACCATCTGCAACTCACGCCCAACACATTCCCCAATACTCTAACACCGCCTCCGCTACTCTCCCTCCTCCTCAACCGCCTTCTGCCTCCTATCCAGCTCAACCTCCTTATTCTCACCCACCTCAACCTTCCTACTCTCACGCTTTCGCAGTACAACCTCCTCCTTCGGCAGCTCTGGATACCCGGGTTTCGGTTCTCGAAACTGGCATGGCCGACATTAAAACTGCCCTTCTCTCTCTTACAGCGGCAATTAATAATAACACTTTTCGCTCTCGTGATCCCACTCCTTCCAACTTTCGTCCTTCTCGCGGTCCTCGTTCACCCTCTGCTTCTTCCTCACGCCAGCGCCAGTATCCTCATGGGTACTGTTATTATCACCATACTTTCGGCATGGATGCCAAGAAATGCGATCCTTCCTGCCCTCTCTATCAGGGAAACTCGACAGCCATCCCGTCGTAGGAGCGACGGGAGATGCTGGCTCTTTTTCTTCTTCTCCTACTACTGCACAGGATGTTCTTCGTATCTACGATCAGTCTTCTAAACTTGTCTTCTTGATCGATTCTGGGGCCAGCCTTTCGCTGGTACCCAGGGACCCTTCCCAGGACTCTGCTATCCCTCTCCCTGGCCGTCAACTTTTCGCTGCTAATGGCTCTTCCATTCCGGTATATGGTGAGCGGTTATGCACGTTGGATCTTTTTCTCCGCCGCAAGTTCCCATGGGTTTTTCTCGTCGCTGAGGTGACACAGCCCATCCTCGGTGCTGATTTTTTGTCCCATTTTAATCTTATGGTCGATCTTCGTAATCGCCGACTTGTCGATGGCGATACTTCTCTTTATACTCCCGGTGCTATTATTGCTTCTGCTCTAAAGGGTATTTCTGCTGTTGCTCCTCCAACTTCTTCAGAGGTCTCTCCCTTTCTGACCCTCCTGCAGAAGGAATTTCCTTCTTTAGTGCATCCCTGCTCTTCCGATACCCCTCTTAAGCATTCTGTTGAACATCATATCGAAACTACTGGCCCACCCACCTTTGCTCGAGCTCGCCGCCTCCCACCCGATAAGCTCAAGGCCGCCAAGGCCGAGTTTGATCACATGTTGCAACTTGGCATTGTGCGCCCTTCCAAGAGTTGTTGGTCTTCTCCGCTACACATGGTCCCTAAGGGCACCACGGGCGATTGGAGACCCTGTGGTGATTTTAGGGCTTTGAATTCTGCCACAACACCGGATAGGTACCCTGTACCGCATATACAAAGTTTCACTTCCCACCTGTCTGGTAACACCATTTTTTCTTCTTTGGACTTAATTCGAGCCTACCATCAGATACCCGTGGCTCCGGAGGACGTCCCCAAGACAGCTGTAATCACCCCCTTTGGCCTCTTTGAGTATACAAGAATGCCATTCGGTTTGAAAAATGCAGCCCAGTCCTTCCAGAGGTTCATCGATTCTATCCTCCGTGGTCTTCCTTTTGCTTGGGCATATTTAGATGATCTTTTAGTCGCTTCCTCCTCTCCTGAAGAACATATGGAGCACCTGCGTGCCGTTTTTGGTAGGTTGGATGATGCGGGAATTCGTCTCAATCCTACCAAGTGCGTATTCGGCGCGTCTTCTCTTACATTCCTTGGTCACACAGTCTCGGCTGAGGGTATTTGCCCTCTTGTAGACCGTGTCGCCGCTATCAGAGCCTTTCCTCTTCCCCAAAATCAAAAGCAACTTCGTCAATATCTGGGAATGATCAACTTTTACCACAGATTTCTGAAATCAGCGGCAGCCCTCCTAGGCCCGCTTACTGCACTCATTCGTCCTAAACAGCGAGGCAGCACCACTAAAGTCGACTGGTCTCCGGCAGCAGAGTCTGCTTTTGAGGCTTCCAAAGAAGCCCTCGCCTCCGCCACTCTTTTAGTTCATCCCCACGATACCGCACCAGCGAGAGTGCAGGTAGATGCCTCCGATTTCGCTGTTGGTGCGGTGCTTCAGCAGTTTCAAAAGGGTGAATGGTGCCCACTTGCCTTCTTTTCACGCAAGCTGCAACCCGCCGAAACAAGGTATAGTGCTTTTGGACGGGAATTGCTTGCTATGTACCTTGCTGTTCGCCATTTTCGGTACTTTTTGGAAGGACGGGAGTTCCACATCCTGACCGACCACAAAGCGATCACTTTCGCAATGGCTTCACGGCATGAACGTCACTCCCCCCGTGAAGCTCGTCATCTCGAATTTGTTTCCCAGTTTACTACAGACATACGTCACATCTCCGGAGTGGATAATTTCACCGCGGATGCTCTTTCTCGGATTGAAATTAACGCTCTTTCTCCCATTCCTGACATTGATTACGCAGCCATGGCCGCGTGCCAGGAGCAAGACAATATCGATCTTCAACAGGACTCTTCTCTACAGCTGCAGTGGCTCAATCTTCCGGGCATAGAGAAGAGGCTCTTGTGCGACATTTCAACAGGCCCATCCTCGTCCTTTCGTACCTAATGCTCTTCGAAAGGCAGTCTTCTGCAATCTCCATTCGCTTTCACACCCTGGCGTCGAGGCTTCACGCAAACTGGTAACAGCTCGTTTTGTGTGGCCTAAAGTTAACGCCGACGTAGCGAACTGGGTCCGCGCCTGTATGGCTTGTCAGCGCTCTAAAGTGCAAAGACATACTAAAGCTCCCTTAGGCACTTTCTTGCCTCCCGGGCAACGGTTTGAGAGAGTCCACATCGACATTGTTGGACCTCTCCCACCTTCTCATGGCAAGCGATATATCCTCACCTGTATTGATAGGTTCACTCGTTGGACAGAAGCTATCCCTCTCTCTGTTGCCACTGCCGAATCTATAGCTAAAGCCTTCTTGTTCCATTGGATCTCTCGGTTCGGAATTCCTCTCTCGGTCACGACTGATCAAGGTCGCGTTTTCGAATCCTTCCTCTGGAAAGATTTGATGCGCTTGCTGGGTTCTGAGAAGATCCATACCACCAGCTTCCATCCTATCTCGAACGGGATTTGTGAGAGGTTCCACCGTCAGCTTAAAGCCTCTCTCATGGCACATCCACAACCAGAACACTGGACTGAGGCTCTTCCTTTGGTTATGCTGGGTATACGCACGGCCGTTAAGGAGGATCTTCAGTGTTCAGCTGCAGAACTTGTTTATGGCTCTACACTTCGCCTGCCTGGCGAGTTCTTCTCTCAATCTTTCCCTCCTGCTACTGCTGATCCCACCCTATACCTCACCCGGTTGAAACGCTGTGCTCTCTCCTGGAGACCTACTCCGACCCGCCAGCAAAAGGTGCACTCTTACATTCCGAAAGATCTCTCTTCTTGTACCCATGTTTTGGTGAGGCATGACTCCCACCGTTCTCCACTCCAACCCAAGTACGACGGGCCCTTCCCGGTGTTAGAAGGAGAAGTTCTTCAAAGTACAGCTTCCTACTCGTACCGACGTTATATCGATCGATCGTCTCAAACCTGCCTATTTTGAGGCGAATCCTCCTGACGTCCAAGATTCGGACTTGATTCCAAAACCAATTCTGGTTCCTTTGGATGCATCATCTTCTTATCCTGTACCAGATTCTCCACCTCCTTCATCTCCTCCCGACTCTTCTCCTCCTTCATCTCCCTCTGACTCTCCATCTCCACCACTCCTTCCTCTTGACCCAGATCCTCTTCCTTTTCCTCCTTCTCCTCTCCCTCTACCGTCCCCTCCCATTCCACCACCTCCTGCCATGCCTTCCACAAGTCGTACTGCAGATGTTCCACTTCCCTCTCGTATCCCTCGCCCTCTCGTCCACACTCCTGCACCTCCAACACCAGCCCCTCGTTCTCGCCCTCGTCCTGGTTTGCAGCCGCCTGCGTCCAGAGACTTATCGAGCAGAGCAGAGGCAGTCATTTGCGCCGGCCACTCCGCTACCGGGATTAGAGCGCCCCGGCCTCAGCTCTGCAGGGGGGTACTGTGGAAGGCCACTCTCTGGGAAGTGGAAAGAACATCTATACAGAGCTGAACTACAGAGCCGAACTACAAAGTTACAGGGTAGAGCCGAACACGCCCTATGTTTAAGATGTAGTTGTCGTTTCGTGGAACTAAGCCACGCCTCCAAGCCGCCGAATTATCACTTTTCCAAAATTGCAACAGCATGTAACTTCCTTCTAGAGAATTAATATAAAATAATAGCAAAATTACAACATATTATTAAAATACGAGCAAATTGATGTTAATTATATAATTAAACCCAGAACCAAGGTGAGTTTAGAAAAAGGGCAGCCTATTAAGTACATTATTTTAGGGTAAATAGACCAAAGTTAGGCGAACCTAGATTAGTCGGTGGAGCCTAAAGCTGAGGTTAGAAATTGGTTGCAATGAAAACGCATCAGATTGAATAGCGTATCAAAAAGAATGCCTAAAATCCAGTAGGAAAACAAAGCGAAGTGTTCATGCATGCCAGTGAAGAGGCTAGAGTAAAGAGAAAACTAGGTGGATATTTAGAGTCGCATGTAATTTTAAGTATAATATGTGGGAAATAACAGCTCTGGGATAGGCCGTTATTTCCACACATATCTAACCCTAGTGGACGTATGCGTTACATAGCAGTTTAGAGAGAGGCCAAGCAGGGTAATAGTAGAGCAGAGGTGAACAACCCAAAAATGTTAGAATTAGAAACTTTACACATATCTTAGCGAAAATATAGTAAATAGAGGTCGCATAGATCGGTATTTACTATATCTAACCCTAGTGGACGTGTGCGTTACATAGCAGTTTAGAGAGAGGCCAAGCAGGGTAATAGTAGAGCAGAGGTGAACAACCCAAAAATGTTAGAATTAGAAACTTTACACATATCTTAGCGAAAATATAGTAAATAGAGGTCGCATAGATCGGTATTTACTATATCTAACCCTAGTGGACGTGTGCGTTACATAGCAGTTTGGAGAGAGGCCAAGCTGGGTAATAGTAGCGCAGAGGTGAACAGCCCAAATCTCTCTCTCTCTCTCTCTCTCTCTCTCTCTCTCTCTCTCTCTCTCTCTCTCTCTCTCTCTCTCTCTCTCTCTCTCTCTCCCCTAGTCAAAGAAGTTACAACAACATAGGCAATTTTTTAATATATGTGTCTGTGTGAGTCTCATACCAAATGTAAGGCTGCTTTATGCGAATGTATATCGGGGAGAAACCTTTTTCTGCCTGTATATGCATATACATAAAACAGCTCCTCCCAAACTAATGATTTTTGTACGGTGTGAGACTCATATCAAATGTAAGGCTGCTTTATGCGAATGTATATCGGGGAGAAACCTTTTTCTGCCTGTGTATGCATATACATAAAACAGCCTCTCTCAAACTAACAATCAATTGTACTACTACTCCACATAAGCTTCATGTTCTGTAGAAATTCTTCTGCAGAATATGATTCATATGTGGAATAGTAATAACTAGGTTTACCCTGTCCTAATTCTTTGTTTTTGTTTTTTTTAGGACAAGGGGTCCAACCCTCACTTGTAAATTAGAAGTAGGAAAATAAAATTGTAAGCACATTAACTTCTCAATCAAACTTAAAAAAGCGCTCAAAAAAACACACTATATATATATATATATATATATATATATATATATATATATATATATATATATATATATATATATATATATATATATATATATATATATATATATATATATATATATATATATATATATCGAAAACGAAAATGAGTTCGAGGGAAAAAGGTTGCGGTCAGTTCCAAGTAGGCTGCTGGAAAGTCCCTCTGATAGCGATCGTGTCGATAATTCTACATCTAATCATAAAAAGCCGGTATGCCTGGGACTTGTAATAAAAAGAAAAAAAAGTCAACATGATTATGAAGGTATTTTGCATAAAATATTCTTTTTATTCTCAGGTTTTGGAGACTGATATTAGAAAGAAAATTGAAGAGAGAAGATCAAAGAGGAAACGAATTCTTATCGATTCAGACACAAGATGACAGGTTAATATGAACAAATTTTTTTTGTGTTTACTGTGTATTATTTTTTTTTTTTAAATATTTTACTTAGCAATGCAATTTATTTTCGTTTTATAGCATTGATGATGATAAATCTAATGCCGAAATCAAAAAGATGAAAGAATACTTCGATGATTTGGAGAAAGATCTGTCTAGAAAAATTTCGGATGTCAAGTCAGAAGTTCAACAACTTCATGAGGTCCAAGAGATGAATTCTACAAAGTTATCTGAAATTTTAGAATATTTGAAAAATCCATGTGCTTGTAAACTGAATCAAGTACAAATGTTCAGCTGAGAGACATCACGGAATTAACGAAGCAGTAAGTATCTGATTTATTTACCAATTCAAAATTTGCCAATAAATTTTGACTAACCCTCATACCAATTTTATTTTATTTTATTTTCTTAGGATATTATTGATCTTGAAATGAAATACAAATTACCAGGAGATTTGCTGGTCAGAATCTTAGCAAATCGTAATAACAGTGTATTGGTGAAGGACCTTGCAGTTGCCTTTTGGGGTGAAGATGTTCTTAGAGACGACGGTTGCACTGGGAGAGTGCCCAACACTGTGAACCTCCAGCCAGCTCGCCTCTTAGCCCTGAAACTAGTTGTTTTAAATGGTAATCATCACTTAAGTGTTTTAACTTCCCTGAAATAAAACTGCTTTTATTAATAATATTTAATTGTTACAAGAAAAACTTAGGCAAATAAAATTATATTTGTAAATATTTTTGGCAAAAACGTTTCAGTCACTTAGTTGAGAGGGTTACTCCTCAGACATAATTCAAGGGAGAGGTGTCAGCTGATAAATAAATACCTAAGGAAAAATTAGCAAATTGCAAGAAAAAATTCAAAAAGTACGTAAAAATTTTGTTTGTTTTCTAAAAATAATCTTTTTCATGATTTTGTTTAACTTTAAAAGATTTATTTTTTTGGCAAAGAATTAGCAAAAAAAAATTCATTCAGTAAATATATTTACACACGCAGAATTTAAAAAAATTGCTACTGTAAAGATAACAGTTCAAATTAAAAATAAATATAATATAATTTTTTTTCGTTTTTTTTTTTTTTTTTTTTAAAAGCAATATATAAATAACCTTTTTTTTTAAGGGCGGAAGAATTATAATTTCCTTGTTTCTTTTAGAATTTGCTCTTGAATATAGATGGAATTATGGCGGAATAAAATTGACAAGAGAACAGCTGTTTCGCCTCTACCACTAATTAAGGTTCTACTTGGAATTGAAAACTACTACCACGGTACCAGTCATGAAATCGTATCACACCTTTTTTTTATATTATATATATACATATATATATATATATATATATATATAATATATATATATATATATATATATATATATATATATATATATATATATATATATATATATTAAAGAAATATATAATTAAGATTTTATGTGATATTGTATATATATATATATATATATAATATACCGTATATATATATATATATATATATATATATATATATGTATATATATATATATATATATATATATATGAAAGAATTTAAAAGGTGTTAATATCACAAGGATTGCGTATATATATATATATATATATATATATATATATATATATATATATATATATATATATATATATATATATATATATATATATATATATATATATATTAATATTTAATAAAAGTATGTTTGAATATAAAAATAAATTGTGTAGAAACTGATTGGTTTAATAATAGCGGAGGAAACAGGGATGTGTTATGTCTCCTTGGTTATTCAATTTGTATATGGATGGGGTTGTGAAAGAATTAGAGGTGGGGTGGCAGGAGATGGTGTTAGAATGATGGAGAATAGAAGAGAGTGGAAGGTGCCCTACCTATATTTTATGCGGATGATTTGATTTTGTGTGGTGAAGAGAGTTTGAATGGATTGGTAGAGAGATTTGGCAGGGTGAATAAAAGGGGGGGTTTAAAAACAAGCGTAGATAAGAGTAAGGTTATGGTTGCGAGTGAGGACAGTCCTCAGTGTGGAGTTATGTTAGATGGTGAGCAGCTGGAACAAATGTCTGAGTTTAAATATTTAGGATATATGTTGGATGAAAAGGGAATGGATGATGCAGAGTGTAGTAGGAAAGTTGTGAATGGCAGGAAGGTGGCTGGTGCAATTAAATCGTTGGTGGATGTAAAGGGACTAAGTCTTGAATGTTCTGGGGTCTTGCATGAAGGTTTGTTGTTACCTGCGTTAATGTTTAGTAGTGAGGCTATTATTTGGAATAAGAAGTATAGATCTAAAGTACAATGTGTTCAAATGGACAATCTTAGGGGCTTGTGAGAAAAATTGATGATAAAATGAGGAATACACGTATTAAGTTGTGGTGTGAAGAAAGAGAGACCCCTCAAAAGACTAAATGAAATTACGTTGAGATGGTTTCATGTAGAAAGGATGGATGATAGTTGGTTGGTTAGAAAGTGAATATATAGTACGTGAAGGTAAATTAATATTTGGGAATCGACTCGTTGGGAGACCGAAGAAAAGTGGATTAAGTCAGTATGTGTGTGTGTGTGTTGTAAATCGCTCGGCGTGTCAGAGGCGAAAAGAAAGGTGCATAATAGGAGTGAATAGACGGGTTTTGTAAGGGGGTAAGGTTGTGGCCCACCTGGGCCAAAGGATGAACCCCACATTGACGAGATGATGTCGCGGTTCCGTGATGCTCTAGGGTGGATTTTCTGACTGCGACGAGTTCTCACTAATAGGTATAAAAGGGGCGGTAAGGCTGGACTTTCTTTTCTTCCTTTGTCATGTTCTTCTACTACTTTTCTTTTTCCGGTGCATGTACGCACCTTACCCCCAGTCTTGGGGAAAGAAAGTGGATGATATATATATATATATATATATATATATATATATATATATATATATATATATATATATATATATATATATATATATATATATATATATATATATATTACAAAGAAAATATATAATTACTTACCTTAATGTTAGAAAGAAAATAATATATATATATATATATATATATATATATATATATATATATATATA
>JABUQX010063073.1:102500-110000 GCA_015478945.1 Trachelipus rathkii
GATCTCTTAGCCTTTCTACAGCACTTCAAGTTGTTACTAAGTGAATTAAAAAATTGTATTAAGTGTAATAAATGTGAAATATATAAACGAAACGTTTTTTTAATGTAATAAATGGTAAACGTGTGTTGTTCTCCGAAAGTGTCATTTTATATCGATCGCGTCTCAGCTATTGTACTGTGTGGAGGTAATTTATTTTTATGTAAATGATGTAAGAAGTACGAGCGACACAAGTTCGTTTCATGTTAGGCATTTCCACAAATGCTGTTGTAGATTGGTTTAACTATTGTAGAGAAGTGTGTGTTACAGAAGTTCTAAATTCGAGAAAAAAGATTGGTGGCAGACAGAAGGTCATTGAGGTTGACGAATCCGTTTTTGGAAAAAGAAAATACAATAAAGGTAGAAAAGTTGAAGGAAAGTGGGTAGTTGGTGGCATTGAGAGAGGAAGTAATAAGTGTTTCTTGGTGCCTGTGTGTAATCGTAAAAGTGAAACGTTACGAGCAATTCTAGAAGAATACATTGAAAAGGGATCGACTGTAATTACAGACGAATGGAAAGGCTATAAAAATCTAAATTCTCTAGACTTACATCATTTAACTGTGAACCATTCACTAAATTTTGTAAACCCAGAAACTGGAGCCACATTAACACAATAGAAAGATTGGTCAAAGGTACGTAGAATATGAAAAAAAATGTGCCTACCGTGCGTTTAATAACTAACCTAACGAACGTTTCCTAAACTAACCTAAAGTTAATGCAAGGATACGTCATGAATAATAATGTAACGTAACAAAATAAAATGTAGAATAATGCTTAATTCAAAAACAAAGATTTGTTTCTATAAAATAAATTAATAAAATATTACATTGTTTGAATAGGTTAAAAAGAAAATTGCCTAAAGTGGATTGCCAAATCAATTCCTAATGGGGTGTTATTTACCATGTGCTTTCGTATGAAGGAGAAGAACATAAAGGGAAGAAACGAAGAGCTTTCTTACAAAACAATTAGAATACAAAACAAATTTCCTTGAAGGTTAGTTTATATATATATATATATATATATACTTATATATATATGTATTTTTGTGGAAATATATATATATATACCTACTATATATATATATATATAATGTTTTTTGGCAATTTGTTGCCAGAGTTTTCGTTTCGTTCGAAACAACTTATCGTACAAGCGATCTCGCCTCGCGGATATTTGTGGTTTTAAACCAAATATCACCATATATATATATATATATATATATATATATATATATATATATATATATATATATATATATATATATATATCTATAGGTTTAGTTTATATTCTGGCCGCGCTATTTTCTATCTTCAAAATCCGATATTTTGTCTAACTTAAATAACGATATAAATAATCCACGAATACGATTTTCTCGTCTATAAAAGGAATGTTGAGATTGTGTTTAAATCAGTTTCAAAGTACGTTTTGTTCGTGACAGTTCCACAAAGATTTATGCTAATAATTTGTTTCAGTGCTAAATTAGCTATTGTCGTGTAAGTTGAAAATGAATTTAAATGATTTATATGAAATATTTTCGGAAGATTACTCATTACTCGCCTTCTTACAATATAATCATTTGATACTGAACCAATTGCAATGCAAAAAGTGCAGTAGTAATTGTGATATTATTAAGTACAATAATAAGTTTATGTTCAAATGCAATGTTCATACGTGTAGTTTAAAATATACTGTTTCACCGGTACATTATTGGTTTCATAATGTACGGTTAAGTTATAAAGATGCATTGCTTGTTATGTATTTCTTCACACAGGATATTTCAGTCACGCAAATTGTCAACTTAATTGGGATTAGTAAAAAGACTGTAATAGATTGGTTTAACTTTTGCCGGGAAGTCTGCATTTTACATTGCATCGACAATAGTTCTAAAATAGGAGGTTTTAAAACAAGATTGTTGAGATTGATGAATCGCTATTTACTAAACGTAAATATCGTAGGGTAGATATGTTCATGAGCAATGGGGTTTCAGAGGTCAGAAAGAAGGTTCAAAGGTTGTGCTTCCTTGTACCAGTTAAGAAAAGGAACGCAACACTTACACATATTATAGAGCAATATTGAACCTGGAACAACTATTATCTGATTGTTGGAAGGATAATTGACCAGTCGAAATTTCACCATCTGAAGGTCAACCATTCGATCACGTTTAAAGACGAGGTTACAGGTGCTAAAAAATATAAAAATAAAAAAGCACATAAACACAGGTAAGAAATATATATATATATATATATATATATATATATATATATATATATATATATATATATATATATATATATATATATATATATATATATATATATATATATATATATAAAATTTATATGTGGTTGACTCCGTTTATATTATGTTAGGTTAATTTAGGTTAAGTTTGGTTAGGTTAGGTTAGGTTAGAGTTAGGTTAAGTTAGGTTAGGTTACCCAAAAATTTAATGTATTTACCCTAAAATTATTAAAATAACGATACATTAACTATTGATTTTCGCTCCTGGAGTCAACCACTTATAAATAGCCTATATATATATATATATATATATATATATATATATATATATATATATATATATATATATATATATATATATATATATATATTACTGCCATGCATTTATATAGGTTAGGGCTGCCCTTGCATTTATGGAGGTTAGGGCTGCCGGCCATTTATAATTTTGCATTAGGTTAGGTTAGGTTTGGTTAGGTATTGTTAGATTAATATATATATATATATATATATATATATATAAATATATATATATATATATATATATATATATATATATAATGCCGGCATATTTATAGGTTGAAGACTGCCATGCATTTTATAGGTTAAGGGCTGCCATGCATTTTATAATTTTGCAGTTAGGTTAGGTTTGGTATTGTTAACAGATTAATTGCGTTTATTACCACAGAAATTACATATTTTAGGTTAAATCCAAGCATTCGAAACGTAGAGTCAAAAAACATCTTGTTGGCTGTTGTCATCCCTATATGTTTCTGCGAAAATCAGACAGACCTCTCTAGATTTGAAAGTTTTTTTTATTAGAAATGGCAAAATATTTCCCTTAAAAAGGTAATATATATATATATATATATATATATATATATATATATATATATATATATATATATATATATATATATATATATATATATATATAAATGGAAAGTACGGTATATATATATATATATATATATATATATATATATATATATATATATATATATATATATATATATATATATATATATATATATTGAAACTTGGCGCAGCAGAATGTAAACCTTTACTATATATATATATATATATATATATATATATATATATATATATATATATATATATATATATATATATATATATATATATATATATATATATATATATGTAAAGGCATATGGTAGTAGTCTCGCAGAAAAGCCGCTGAAACTCTAGCCTTAAAGGTTTAAGAGTAAGAAATTTGCAAGAGTTCCTGTGAAATCAGTACGAAATAATTAGCAATTTTGAGTTCGATATTTTTGTAAAAAAGGCATTTGTATTACGCATTATTTTGCTTCACTAATTTTATTAAAGGAAAATTCTTTCAGACGTATAAATTTATTAATTTAAATATTTAGTACAATAATAATAATAATAATAATAATAATAATAATAATAATAATAATAATAATAATAATAATAATAATAGGCCAAATCCTAGATACGCAGGCAATGATATTTTTCGTACTTTTTTATAAACTTCTGACACCTTTGCAATACTATTTTACTTAAGCTAGGCTATGAATAGCGTGAGGCTTTTGTTTATAATTAGGTCTTTTTACGTGTTTTTTTGCAGTTATTAAAATGTCTTGAGTGTGCATGACGTGTTTCGAGACGATAACAATTTGTTAGCCATTCTTCGATATTATAAGTTATTGATGCCAGTGAGAAATATTGTGAAAAGTGCAATGTTATATAGTAAAGGCCATAAATTTACTATAGATGCTTTAAATGTTCATATTATTATACTTCAACCCCATCTAATTTTTGGCTATCTAAAATACATTTATCTTACGAAAAAGTACTGTTATTAGTGTTTTATTTCGTTCAAGAGTGTACGTTGACTCAGGTTTCATTTTTTCTACAAATTTCGACACGCACAACTGCCGATTGGTTCTCTTTTTGTAAGAAATTTATGTTACACTTCCCATATTCTTTCAAATTTCCAAAGCTAGGAGGAGAGGGAAGGTAGTCGAAGTTGATGAGTGCGATGAAACAGATATAATAGAGGAAAGTTTCAGGGAAGTTCCATGGGTATTTTGATGGATAGAACAAACTTACATTAACTGTTTCCCTAATTCAATACAAAACGAGATAGTGTGACTCTGCCTCTCTTATTGAAGAAAACATTCTTCCTGGAACAACAATTATAATTTCTGATTGTTGGAAAGGAATGCAAAGACATTAAAAACCATTTTCACGACATTTTGCTATGAATCACTCCTATAATTTTGTGGATCTAATACGGGAGCCACACAAATACAATTGAAAGGACTTGGTTTAGGTAATTGCATAAAAAATTTTTACATCCAACATAGGTTAGGTACCTAATACAACCTACGAACAACATTACTTTCATTGCATTTTTAGATCAAATCACAACTACCAAAGAAAGGTAGAAGTCCTAAAAAATTTAGTAGGATATATAGCCACATACCTATTCAACAAAAATTTTCCAAGAGGAAAGGCGTTTCACCAAATTCTTTGAAAATATTCAATACCTTCAAAATCAAAAAAATAAATTTTCGTTTATAATATGGTTATATAGGCATGTTCAGAGCAGTATAAAGCACTCAAAATATATATATATATATATATTTACTGTTCTATATATATATATATATATCTATATATATATATATATATATATATATATGGTGATATTTGGTTTAAAACTACAACTCATATCTCAAAAACTACAATATCTACAGGGAAAAGGAATACATTATTGGAACCTAGTAAAATTTTATTACGGAAACTGTAAAAAAAAAAATCATATATCTCAAAAACTACAATAACTACAGCAGCGAAAAGGAATACATTTTGGAATCCTTGTAAAATTCTAAAAAGAAAAATTTAAAAAAAAAAAAATAAATAAATAAAATAAATATTGGCTATTTTTTAGGAGCAAAGAGGACATAGTATATATATATATATATATATATATATATATATATATATATATATATATATATATATATATATATATATATATATATATATATATATATATATATATATATATATATATATATTATTTGTAAAGGTATTACACGGCAGTATAGGGGCTCGAGCCGACAGGGAACAAAGGGGACGTTTACCCATACCCCGTAAGCGAGGCCCGGAGGGCCCCGCGACGCAAATACCAAAGAGCAGAGGGTTCCGGGGCCACTCCCCGGAGAAGAAATAGTCCTACCCCATGTAGTTCCGGAAGGCCGAAGAAGTTCAAACTCTGCCATCAGTGCCCGGTATGCCATAGGTGTTCTTTGGATTAAAAAATTAACTATAATAGAAAGTCTATTTATTTTAACAACGTATAAAAGGTCTTAAATAGGCTTTCTCCTCATATTACTATAATTACTAACAATACTAATATTTATTTTTTTACATTTTCCGAACGCTAAAATTTTACCAGGATTCCAAAATGTATTCCTTTTCGCTGTAGATATTATGATTTGAGATTTACATTTTCCGCACTAAAATGTTACCAGGATTCCAACAATGTATTCCTAGCATAGTAATAGTTTTAAACCAAATTTCACCATATATATATATATATATATATATATATATATAACTACTCTCTCTCTTTATATATATATATATATATATGTGATACAGCAGATGTCATTTTTTCGCATCCCGCGGATGCGGATGCGGATGTTTGAATTTTAACATCCGCGATGTTTAGAGTATATATATATATATATATATATATATATATATATATATATATATATATATATTATATATATATATATATATTTATATATATATATATATATATATATATATATATATATATAGTTTTAGCCACAACATATTAATATAATTGTTACCGGGGTGCGGGACGGTGATCCAACTCAAATACACCTTAGATCGTTAAAAAGTTAAAAAATAATGCAATTCTTTCGGAAAATTTTATTAAAGCAGCAAGATTGTAGCTCTTATAACTTGGTACGTACGTGGTTTGGGAATTTAATTTTAATTTTGTTTTATCACACCTACCTCTTTCCCCAACCTCCGACCTTAATGAAAGAGATTTTACAATGGATTGTATACTTTTTGCACTAGTATTGAAATTCAAATATAGGAAGGCTATACTTGAGAAACACCAATTTTTTTCTTTAAATGGGTGGCGAATTAATAGACTGTTCGGATTGAAGTTTTTCAACTGCAACGCAAAGTGACGATTTAACTTGTTCTAATATTATGTTACAAAAAAAACTTGCCTTTAGAAAGGGGATCTAAGTTGCAATAGTATGAAGGTCATTAATTTCCACAGAACCAAAGCGTGTTTCTAGCTTTAGTTTCATTACATATTTCATTCTTTTCAAACCGTCATCATTTTCATTTGAAGATGTTTCTAAATGCTTCCTTAGCGTTGAGATTAATGGTATTACATTGGAGACAGAAGCTGTAGAGACGCTGATTTTTTTTAGTAATTCTTCAAATGGTTTCAATAGCTTAATGCAAAGTGATATGATGTCATTTTCAACATTAGATAAGTAAGAATGTTAACTTTGGAATACGAACTGGCGTACAAAGCAAGAGGTTCTTTGATCAATACCATTTTTCCATCATATGAAGTGTACTATTGCGAGTTGTAACGTCTTTGATAATAGTAAGATATGGAATATCAAGCCGTTTTGAATTGCCTTCAACTCATTTTCATTTGCATTTTCATTTTAGATTAATGTAAATATTATTATAAAATTCTTTATCAAATCTCAACAGTAAACATCCGCGCAACATCCGTAGGGATGCGCATCTTTGATACACCGCAGATGCGTATGTTATACATAAATCACTAATATATATATATATATATATATATATATATATATATATATATATATATATATATATATATATATATATATATATATATATATATATATATATATATATATATATATATATATATATATATTTATATGTTTTGAAATATAAAAAAAAAAATAAAAATGAAATAACAATCTAAATATATAAAAATACTCTAGTAATGAAGATATGTTGCTTCACATTTATTCGTTTCAGTCACTATGATCTGGATAGTCGTAGGCTGAGCATTGCCTAGCTACTTAATTTAGATGATAAAAATATCGTCGATTGTATATATATATATATATATATATATATATATATATATATATATATATATATATTTTTTATATATATATATATATATTTATA
>JABUQX010063074.1:0-10000 GCA_015478945.1 Trachelipus rathkii
CTCCCTTAACCCTATACAAGGGTATACTAAATACCCTCGCTCTCCTCCAATCCTTGGACTTATCACCCTCCATAAACCCTTTTATTACACAACTTTCCACATCCCAATCTAATCACCATCTTCGCCTCTCGCTGATCCATTTCCACTAGTCAATTCATCTATACCTGCAGAATTTACCATTTCTTTCTTCTCCTACACTTCTCCACCCTACCCATTATTCCTCCTTTACTCAATCACACCTCATCCCCAAACTACCTATTTCCTTCTTGCCGCATTCCAACATACACACACATTGACTTAACACTCTCTCATCATTAACTCCGTTAATTTTGTGCAGATTTTCGAAAAGGTTCTTTCCTCCACACTCCCCTCACATCGATTTCATCAGTTACAAAAGCACCATCCCTATTCATTATTCTAAGTCGATTCTCGTAATTCTCTCCATTCTTTCTCTACTTTCACTCCACACCACCAGAACATTTCTATTTCCTTGCTCACTGTCCTCTTTCATCCCTCCTTCCAAACTGTTCATTACCTCTTGTTTCTCCTACGTATACACCTTTCACGTATTTCTCTTCTTTTTCTCTCCTTATATAATCTCCACAGTCATCTTTCTTTCTGAATACTTCCATTCATCTTGCTTCTTCAGTACATTCAACACGCTTCTTTTTTACCTTTAAACCGCTTTCCATCTACCTTCTTCTCATTCCACCATTCGTGTTAACCATTCTTACTTCCTACTTCAGCCACATCCACAACACTTCCTCTGTCTACTTAACATTCTTGCTTTCCTTTCATTTGCCCCCTAGCATTTGCTCTAGTATCCAATTGTTTCACATTCAACCTCTCGGCTTCTTCACTCCCTCATGCTCTGCGTAGCCTGCTCCTACACAATACTTTCTATCCTTATTACATCTCGCTCTCACTTTCACACTTTCTCATCTCTCTTAATTCTTACACTTCTCCTCTTCGTATTCACCTTCTTCCTCTTCCATTGCCCTCTACAGCCCCAACTCGAACTTAATTTTCACCTCAAGATACACATCATAGATCCTCGATATCCCTCTCTCCTAATCCCTCTTAACTGAATTAACATCCAACACATACTTCCACATCTCCTCTGTCTCACCACCTAAATCAATCATCATACTTTTCACCTTCGATAACCAATCTCTCTCACCATATCACCAACTCTCGTATACTATTGCATACTCCTTGTGTTTTATAGGTAATGCTATTACTTACTCACCACATATCCTCTCTCTCACAGAAATCAATTCACGTCCGTCATCTCAGGCGATCCCCTCTCGCTCCTCTCACCTCTCTCTCTCTTCGATCCCAGTAGGGAGCGAGAGGAATCAATCAACCTCTGACCATTCTCATTTTCTCCGCCACCCCAAACCAGCTGTTATACCATCCCTTTTTTTGGATCACCTATCCAATCCATTCAGGTCCCCCAAAACTATCAATCTGAAGCTCCTACTCACCCCATCCAGAACATCATGCAGATTATCCCAAAAAATCGTACTTCTTCAACGTTTCCGTCAGATGGACCATACGTCACAACCACACCTACCTGCCAACCTATATATATAATATATATATATATATATATATATATATAATATAATATATATATATATATATATATATATATATATATATAATATATATATATATATATATAATATATATATATATTGGGCACCTTTACGTAGGAATGCAAGGATACTCATACAGTGTGTTCTGCGTGTCGTAAGAGACTACAAAATAGACAGAGGTTGAGAAGCGCACTCAAAACTGTGGGGGTACATCCCATTGGGCTTTTGGTTTGTGGGGGTAATATATCCCTTGAACATTCCATTGGCCCAATGGTCGCCTTTTTTCTTGCGTTCATATTCCAACAAACTATTCTTATCCTTATTTTTAACTGGGTTTTTGGTGGGGGGGGGGAAAAGAAAAAAGAATTCTCATACAGTTATATTGAAGAGAAGTGGTATTTGGGTTGGCTAGCCACTGCCACGTATCTCTTGCCAGGAAGGCTAATGCATGCCTCGGAGGTTATGATAGCCGTAAGCGACCTTCTATCTTTCGGCGAAAATGTACGAATGTATGGATACATGGAATGTCAGATATATAAATGAGGAAAAAGATGATGGATGTATTTAGAAAGGGTAGATTTGATTTGCTCGCTGTGACTGAAACAAAAATGAAAAGAAACTATAAGGTCAGTGATGTGGTGTGAAATGCGTGTATGCTAGAGTGGAAAGGAATGAGAGGGAGAGAGGAGTTATGATTTTGCTGGGTGTTCTATGGCACAAAGCTAGGATTACTAGAATTCTACGGCTAAATTTAAGTTTGAAAGGGTCAATGTATGTGTGGTTGTGACATATGGTCCATCTGAAGGTGATGTTGACGGAGTGCGCGATTTTCTAGGAAAATCTGAATGTGGTTTGGGATGACGGGAGAAGATGAGAATGGTAGGAAGGTGATTGATTTCTGTGAGGAGACAGGTATGTGTGCAAGAAATACTTTCCTCGAACACATGTGTAATCATAAGTATACTAGAGTTATTTAAGGTGTCGAAGTAAAAGGTATGACTGATATTGTGTTGGTGATGTTGAAGTATGTGATGGAAGTTAAATCAGTAAGGGTTTTAGAGATGATATTATCGGACCATTTGTTGTTTTACGTAAAACAAAGAGCGTTTACAAATAAATCAGCTGAATGAGAACAAGATAAAATTGAAAAAATCTGGAGGCAAATGAAGGAAGCCTTTATTAGTAGTGCAAGAGAAGTATGCGGATGTGCTAAAGCAGGAAGTGAGAAAGTTAACATGAGGATTAAATGCACAAAAAAAAGGCGAGGTTGAATGTACTAAAAGCCAATAATGAGGTTTCAAAAGAAATGTGTTTGGAATTATATAGCAAGGAAAAAAGAATGATTAAAAAGGTACAAAGTAGGAGGAAAATTGAGGTAAATGAACAGTTTGGAAGGAGGATGAATGGAGACTTAAAAGGAAATGGGAAACTCTTTTGGAAGGAAGCGTGAAAGGTTAAGAATAAGGGAAATCTGTTTAAAATAACGAATGGGTATGGTGCTTTCATAACTAATGAAATGGATGTGAGGAGTGTGGAGGGAACACTTCGAAAATCTGCATAATATTGGCAGAAATGAAAAGGTGAGTGAATGTCTACGGGTTTGATGGTGCAAGAAATAAATGTATTGGGAATGAGGTAATGGGGAGAGTGGGGAAAGTGTAAGATTAGTAAATCTGCAGCATAGATGGAATTACAGGTGAAATGATCAAGGAGGAGGAGAGATGGTGAATGAATGGATTTGGAAGTTGTGCAACAAAGCGTTTGTGGAGGGTATAGTTCCGAGGGGTTAGAGGAGAGCAGTAATAATACCCTTATATAAGGGTAAGGGAGATAAAGAGAACTATAGGGGTATTAATTTATTGAGTGTTGTAGGGAAGATATATGCTGGTATTTTGGTCGAAAGTGTAATTCGAGTGACTGAGGGACTGATTGGTAAAGAACAAGTTGCTTTCAGAAGTTTTAGAGGATGTGTGGATCAAATTTTTACATTGAAGCAAATGCTTGAGGAAGTGAGAGAAAAGGAATAAATTGTATTTAGGTTTTACAGGGTTCACACTGAAATTTTGAATTTGAATTCCCTGATTTTCCCTGACCAAATCCCGAAATTTTCCCTGACCAGCGTGTTCGTTATTTTTGGTGTATAAAATATCTATTAATCATTATTGCAGCCTATTTACTCAGTTCATACATTAAATTATTGAAAATTTACTTTACAAACTGTTCATCATCATGGATGAATTTAAAAAAAATATTTTTTTTTTAGTAACCAGCCTATACCTTCCCCATAGCCGTCCAACGCACTCCTTTTTTATTTTTTCCAAAAGTAAAGTTTTATTTATACAAAAAGAAAAATAAATTAAGCTTACATTGATAGCCTAGTGAATACGTTCCACTGTAATCGCAAAAGTCTAAATGGGGAATTTAGTTAACTTTTCCTTCTCAGCATCTGAATTTTGATTTTATAGAGTCCTTCTTCCGTCAGCTTTCAGATTTAACATCTTTCTCTGCTCTTCCAAGTTTATTGATTCTTGTATGGATATTTTCTTTTTTCAACCTTTTATTATCTTCTTTTTGGTCTGTTTTGACTCTTTGAGATGTTCTTCATATCTCCTATGGGCAGCTATTACATTTGTCAACATTTTTTGAGTGATAGGAACTTTATGAATACTTTATGAGATCTTATAAGAATTGTGCACTGTTCTTTGAGAACTCAGACATGTTTTCCTTTCAGATTCTCCAACTAATTGCTTATATTTATAGAAAACCTCTTCCACTTGTTGCATTTCCATGCGAAAATATCAGTCCTAACTTAATAATTTACCACAATTCCACATAACTTTGATTCCCCAGGTACTATAGAGAAAAAAAACTAATCAAGTCTCTAAAAGACAATCCCTCCAAAAATATTTGAAATTTTAATTCAAGGATAGAATGAGCTTCACCTGCAAAGTAGAGGGTATTGTGATTTTGGCTTTCTAGAAAAATAGGGAGCAAGTCCCATGGTTAATCACATTTACATTTCATTGGGCCCCATTTAAAATTTGAAGCTACCGAACTATCTGGAAACATTAATTTAAATGTTTCTCAATATGACCCACACGAGTTTTAAAGACATTTTATCATCCACACCCTTTAATGCCCATAGTATTTCAGATCTTGTAACATTATCTTTAATGGCAAAAAGATGAAACTGATTGATAACTGGTTTGGTTGGTTATTAATAGAACACTCAGAGTCATTTACAATCGGTGAGTATGATTAGAAGTTGAATGAATTGGCATAATTTCAGCGCACCACACTTTCACTAATAATTGTATTAGAAGAACACGTAACGAAAAAGTTTTTCAATGTTGGTTTGGTGCTGCTGAGTTTTGATTAAATTCAAGATGAGTTATCCCGCTCTTGTGAATGCTGAAACTTCGGCTTGGCGTCCCATGTTCGATAGATCAAAGTTCTTTTTATATACTTTACAGTATGCCTTGGAACTATCAGGTCTTTTACCAAACTAGGTCACCTGATAAACTGTAGGTTCAGTTTGACGTCCAAACCACTGGAGTTAAAGTTTAGGTTTTTTTGTTTGAAGTCATTTTATAAAATAAATAATAAATACTTTCAACTGCACAAAAATCCAAAATCACTTCGCCAAACCTCAAAACAAAAAAACAACTCAAAAAGTATAAAATAAAATAAAAAAAAAAAGACTAAAACAGATTAAGTCATAAGTCCTACAGTCTAAACAACATCCATATACCAATCACCTTCAATCGAAAGGAATAACTTGGAACAACCTTTACGAACCAGAATAGGACGAATATAGGTAATAGTGAACTAAAATAGAAAGAAACAGGAATAGAAGTAGATTTATGAAATGTCAATTCCTCGCCTAATCCTTATTTCATTCACTTATCATGTACATCTCTTATTCACAATTATACCAGTAAGGATAAAATATTTCAAAAATACTGCAACTTGTCCTGAATGTGCAGTATGTTTTGAATTTTTATAATGTCCATACTTTATTATTGAATTGTCAAGTTGCTGTGAATGTATCTTTAAAACGTTTTTGTGACTTTCCCTGACCAAATGCGCAAATTTTCCCGACTTTCCAGAAAGTGTGAACCCTGTTTTAAATGCTAGTACAACAGGCGTATGACCGGATTAATAGGGAAGCTCTAAAGCAGGTGTGTTAGTGGTAAATTTCTGAACCAAAAGTATGAATGATGATAGGGAAGCGCGTGTTGTAAGATAAATCAGAGTTCAAAGTGATTGGTTTAATGTATTAGTAGCTGAGGATGAGCGCAGGGATTTGTTATGTCTCCTGTGGTTAATTCACTTTGTATAATGGATAGGGTAAGTTTAATTATTTCTTCTCTTATGGCATAGATGTTTCATGCATCCTATTTCTTGTAATTATTTTTATATTTTATTTAAATTTTTTAAGCTTTTGAAGATTAAGAGGCATGCGAATACTAAAATTAAGAATATATATAAGAGAATAAAAAATATAAATAAATGGGAATAAAACAGAAAACAAAAAGAATAAATTATACATATTTTATGTTATTTTTCAAAGCAAAAATATTTATGGAAGAATAACACTGAAAAGACGAACTTCAAAAAGAATATTGACAAACTATTAATTGGAAGATGTATTAGAAAATTTTAATAATTTCTATTACTTTTCATTCTTTTTAAATGATGATAAAGACGAAACACTTTCAAATTGAACATTCAAGCATTTTTAATAAACAAAAATGATTGCATTTTAAAAGTAAATAAATTTTATAGGATTTAGTTCTTTAGATTCTAAAAGTTTAAAATGAAAATGGGTTTAAATTAACGAGGCATATCTGCATTATTTTTTTTACATTCATTCTTTAAACCATATTAAACCATAAAAAAAATATTTATTTAAAGTTTAAAAGTAATAAAGAGAAGTATCTAGAAAAGAAAAGAAAAATACACAAAAAATAGGAACAAATTAGCGGGGTGAACCACTAGAAAGTAATTATGTCTTTGATGAAAGGAATTATGGACAAGAAAAATGGAGTAGAAAAATTATAAATACATTAAAATAAAGATATTGTAGAAATAAAGAACAAGAAAGTTATCTTAAAGTACAAGCACTACTGAATATGTAACAAATGAAAGGGGAATCCTTTACAGAATATGTATCAAGATATGATAAGGCAAAAAGAGATTGTGAAAAACTTGATGATATTAAAAATAAGTGAAAAAGTATATTCATACTAATTGATCAGTAAATCAAATATGAAAGATATGGAAAGAAAGTTAATCATCAATAAGATTGAAGGAATTAAAATAAATATTTTCATAACAACTAAAGAATCAATTGTAAATATGATGGGATCAGTAGTTGAAGTAGTAGAAAAAGAAGAAACTAAAAAAGAAAATTGGTATAATGGTAATAAATTTTGTTACATATGTAAATACAATAACCAGAAAACTGAGAAATGCTACTGGAGAGCAGGAACATTTAATTTAAATAAATGTAATATTTGTAAACGTAATAACCATAAAACCGAAGATTGATATTGGAATGGAAAATTCAACAATGTGTGTTGGAAATGTAAAAAAGAAGGTCACATAATGAAAAATTGTACAGAAAGTAAACAGATAGAAGAAAAAAATAATAAATCTACATATTTTATCCAAAGAAATAATGAAAAACAAATCAAGAAAAAATGACATCTATTATTAATACAGAAAAAGAAGAAAAAATAAGAGGACTAGAAAAAGGATTAGTAGAAATAAAAAATGATAAAATTTTTAATAATAATGAGCATATAAAATGGAACAATAGAGAAATTAAATATCAAGATGATGTAATGGCTATTAATAGATTACAGGAAGTATAGAGACAGTATAGGAGATTAGGATTAAAAAACTGATTAGTGGATTTAACTGCTGATGAATTATCAATAATACTAAAGACACACATAAGTTTAAAGATGGTTATTTTGTATTTGGAAAAATAGAGTATAAAATATTAAAAGAAATATTATTGCCTTGTAAAATCAAAAGAAAAAGTTTTGATCTAAAAATCATGTAATAGAGGGTGACATACCTCTATTACTTGGTAAATTAGCTATGAAAAGAATGAAATTAAAGATTAATATTGAAGATGGAACTGTTGATATTTGTGATTTGAACCTAATGAAAGTGAAAACATTTGAGAATGAAGGAGGGCATTGCTGCTTATTATTGAATAGAAAACAAAAGGAAACATGTTGGATTAGTCAATTTAAAGAAAATAGGATAAAAGAACAGGATAGAAAAGAAAAATTGAAAAAACTACATAGACAATTTGCACATTGTGGAATAGAAAAATTATTTAAAACAATAAAGAATACTAATGAAAAACAAGTAACTGAAGAAGATTTTTGGAATAATGTAAGAAAAGAATCGGAGCAAATTGTGAGAGAATGTGAAATATGTAAAAAATATAAAAAAAAAATCCATCAAGACCAGTGGTAGGTTTGCCATTAGCCAGTAAATTTAATGAAATAATTCAATTGGATGTTGGTGAATTTAAGAATAAAAATTTTTTAGTGATAGATCATGCAACAAGATATACACAGGCAGTATAAAAAAAAGAAATTATAGAAAGATTAATTGAAAAATGGATTATATATTTTGGAAGTCCTAATGGCATTATGTCTGATGCAGGACGAGAATTTCAAAATGAAGATATGGAAACATTTACTACAGAAATGAATATCAGAATAATGAGTGCAACAGCAGAAAGCCCAGGGAGTAATGGTTTATGTGAAAAGGTGGTAGGATTACTCAAGGGATCATTATACAAATTAAAGCAGGAAGGACATGATAGAAAAAATAGTTTGGAATGGGTGGTTTTTGCTATAAATGGACTAACAAATTACTTGGGATATGCACCTAATCAACTTGTTTTCAGAAGAAATGTAGGAATACCAAACATAATAGATTGTGATGACTTAATAATAAGTGAAAAGAGAGATACAGATGATATGATAAAAGAATTATTAGACACAATAGACCATGCTAGAAAAATAAATATAGAAAATGAAGGTTCAGAGGCAAATAAAACGTGCATTAAGAAGTCAAATAAGAAGAACATATTCAAAATATAAATATACGGTAAACGTTTTTTATAAGAAACCATTGATAAAGAAATGGAGAACGACCAGCGAAGATAATGTGTTTGTGATGAAAAACCATCATAATTGAAAAACATGGAGGGACTTTAAAGAAACTGGTCAAATGGGGTAACACGCAACGAGAATTTTCAAAAAAATAGAATAAATGAAAATAACAAAGAACTTGAAGATAAAGAAGATGAATGTGAAGAAGAAGGAAACGAAAAAATGATAGATCAATCAAATGAGAATAATATAGATGAAATAATATGGTCAAAAACTATAGATGATGAAGCTGATAATGAAAAAGAAAGTCAAAGTGAAAATGAAAAAGAAGAAATGACATCAATTGATGAATATGAGGAAATTGACCCAAAAAATGTGAAAATTGGTAAATACTATTTAATGAAATTAAAAAATAATGCAGATATATTAAATTGCCATGTCATTAGTAAAGCTGGCAAAGAAACGAGTAAAAAGTATAATAGATGTTATAACATACGTAATTTAAATACAGATATAATACATGATATAGACTTGAAAGAATTTGAAAAAATATATATGAATTGGATATCATTGAAAATGAAGAAAATAAAGAGGAAGAGTCATTGGATACAAGTGAGGAGATAGTAGATGAAAGATATAGTGAATATGAAAGTGAAGAAGTAAATCAAAGTTATTAGAATCATTCTACTGAAGAAGTTAAACAAGCCAAAATGAAAAAAATAAAATTAAAAGAATAATGTTTTTGAAGAAGTAACAGATAAAGGTGAAAATGCAATTAATGTAAGATGGGTAATTAGTAAAAATTATTGATAATTAATGCGAAAAATTATTAGTAGCTAAAAGATATTAAGAAACTGTGGAAGAAAAAACAGATGCACCAACTGTTTCTATCTGAGCAATGAAAATGATATAACCATAGCTCAGGAAAAAAAAGTGGAAAACAAATGCTATGGATATTTCAGCAGCTTACTTACAAGGAGATACAATAACAAGAAAAGTATATCTAAGACCGTCACCACCAGAATTTAATGATGGTAAACTTTTGGAGAATAAATAAAACTTATGTGGATTACAGGATGCTGCTATGATGTAGTATTTATCGTTAAAAAGAAAAATTAATTAAAATAGGTCTAAAACAAAGTAAAATGGAACCAACATTATTTATAATGAATGATTCAAATAATTTAAAGGATTATTATGTACTCATGTAGATAATATTTTATGGGTAGGAAGTAAAAAATTTGAAAATACTAA
>JABUQX010063074.1:15000-39001 GCA_015478945.1 Trachelipus rathkii
TCATATAATAATATATATATATATATATATATATAATAATATATAATATATAATATATATATATATATATATATATATAATATATATATATATATTATATATATATCGCACTCACTTGAAACACCAGATCATACACTCGCAAGTGATCGTGAGGCCCTACTTCTTTGGCGTAACCCCAAGGTACCACTCTGCGTACCCCCCGGGGTACGCGTACCCCACTTTGGAGACGCACTGCTTTATCAGTATGCTTGGAACTATCAGGTCTTTACCCAACCACCTGATACACTGTGGGTTTAGTTTGACGTCCAACCACTGTCGTTAAAGTTTAGTTTTTTTTTGTTTGAGTCATTTATATAATCATAAATACTTCACTGCACAAAAATCAAAAATCTCTTCGTCAAACCTCAAAAAAAAAAAAAAAACCCAAACAGTATAAAATTCCTAAAAAGAAAGATATAAACAGATAAGGTCATAAGTCATACAGTCTAAAACACATCATATACCAATCACCTTCAATCGAAAGGATGAACTTGGAACAACCTCTACGAACAGAATAGGAAGAATAGTAGGTAATAGTAAACTAAAAATAGAAAGAAACAGGATAGAAGTAGATTTATGGAATGTCATTCCGCGCCATCCTTTCATTCACTTATCAAATACATCTCTATTCACAATTATACAGTAAGGACAAAATTTCAAAAATATGCAACTTGGTCCCATGGATCATTCTTCATATGTTTTGAAATTTTAAAATTTCCCTGACTTTCAGCATATCTTAAAACGTTTCCCTGACTTTCCCTGACCAACTTTTTTTTCCTGACTTTCCCTGACTTTCCAGAAAGTGTGAACCCTGAATAATGTATGAAAGAAAATCAAAAATTAAAAGTATGAGAATTATATCAGCTATAACAGCTATATCAGCTATAAATAATCAAGAAATTAACAAAATAGAATCGGTGAACAGTAATGATCAATTTGCTGATATATTTACCAAAGAATTACATAATAAGAAAATGAAAAATGTAATTTCTCGAAGAATAACAGATGAAAATAAAAATAAAACTTCAATAAATAAGAACTATAAGAACAAATAAGAACTTCAAATGTATTATGTTAAAACAAATTTGAAGAAGCAGAGGTGGAAGAATGATAAAGTTATTAATTATTTCATATCTTTTTCAGAAAGATAATATAGAATAAAATGTTGATAATTTATTTACGTAATTTATATTAAATACTAAAAGATAGAAGATATAAAAAGAATTAAAATATTAAAAAATAAAGAATCATATATTATAGAGAATAAAAATATAAATCAAATGGAATAAAACAGAAAAAAAAGAATAAGAAAATTTATAAGAATAAAATAATAAAGAAAAATAATAAAAAAAATCCTTCAGACATTCGTTTACTGACTCAATCCACTTTTTCTTGTCTCCCAGACGGTCGGTTCACAACACACTCGCCACTATACATCCGCTTAGCCAACCGACTATCATTCATCCTTTCCACATGACCAAACCATCTCAACGTACTTTCATTTATTCTCTCATTTAACCCATTACTTCACACCACACAACTCACTAATACGTTCATTCTCATTTTATCAATTCCTTCTCACAACCTAGCACGCCCTAAAGATTGTCCATCCTGAACACATTGAACTTTAGATCTATACTTCTTATTCGCAGACGATAGTCTCACTACTATACATCCACGGGAAACAACATACACTCATGTAAGAACCTAGCCGTACTCAAGACTTAGTCCCCTTTAATTCACCAACGATTTAATTGCACCAGCCACCTTCCTGCCATTAACAACTTTCCTACTATAAAATAACACGGGTAACAACATACCCTCATGTAAGACCCTAGCGTACTCAAGACTTAGTCCCTTTAACATTCACCAACGTTTTAATTGCACAGCCACCTTCCCGCCATTAACAACTTTCCTCTACACTCTGCATCATCCGTTTCCCCTTCTCATCCAACATATACCTAATATTTAAACTCAAGACACTAGTCCCCAGCTTGCTCACCATCTAACATAACTTCACACTGAGGACTATCCTCACTACACAACCTAACTTACTATTATCTACGTTTACTTTCAAACCCCTCCTTTTACACACCCTCTCAAACTCTCTTTAGTTTCGTCACACAAAACCAAATCATCCGCATATAAAGGTAAGCACCTCCATGCATCTCCATTCTACATCATTCTTAACACCATTTCCTGCCAACTTCGAACCTCTAATTCTTTTCATACCCCATCCATACTACAAATTCTGGAATACCAGGAGAACATAACACAACCCTGCTCACTCTGGTCTATTAATACTAAACCAATCACTTTTGACACAATTTATTCTTACACACGCTTCACTATCGTCATACATACTTTTGATTCCATTCAGAAACCTACTACAAACACCATGTATTACTAAAACCTGTCATAGAGCTTCCCTAGTAACCCTATCATAAACCAGTTGCAAATCCATAAAACCTCATAAATACAATTTATATTCTTCTCTCATTTTGTCAATCATTTGCTTCAATGTAAAGATTTGATCCACATCCTCTACTCCTAACGCACCTTGTTCTTCACCAATCAGTCTTCAGTCAATCGACGCACTCTGTTCGACAAAAATACCAGCATTATCTTTCCCTACAACACCAATAAACTAATTCCCTATAATTTCTACATTTTCCCTTATCTCCTTACCTTTAATATCAAGGGTAACTATTACTGCTCTCCTCCATCCCCTCGAACTATACCCTCCATAAACGCTTTATTACACAACTTCCAGATCCAATCAATCACCATCTTCGCCTCCGTTCTGATCATTTCACCAGTAAATTTCACTATACCTGCAGATTTTACCATTCTTCAACTTTCTCACTCTACCCATTACTCCTCCTTGGTAATAACCTTATCCTCAAAATCCTATTTCTTCTGCACCATCAAGACCAACACACATTCAACTAACTCACCTCTTTCATTTCATGTCATATTATACAGATTTCGAAGTGTCTTTCCACACTCCTTTCACATCCATTTTCATCAATTATATATATATATATATATATATATATATATATATATTATATATAATAAATATATAACTATAATATATATAAATAAATATATATATATATTATATAATATATATATATAATATATATAATATATAGTATATATTATATATATATATATATATATATATATATATATAATATTATATATTATATATATATATATATATTATATATATATATATATATATATATATATATATATTTAAGGGACCAACCAACAAGAATAGCAAAATAAAAAGGGGCACAGTTTTGGGAATGATTAAGGTTGAAACGGAAAAGGTTTTGTATGCGAAGAAAATGTAATGTAAGTAAACAGTGTAATTAGGTTATTTATATTGAGTGTCTTTTTTTTGCTAAAGATAAGAGAATGATAATTATTTATTTTGTTTCCAGGGGAACCACCTCCAGAGTGATATAAAAGACTGGTGCTTGAAATTGGAATTTGGCGATTCCCAAAGTCGTACCACCTGGTTACCGGAATAAGTAGCATTGGAGTGCGAGAGACAAGGTTTAAAGAATTAGTTTTATGTTAACTGGTTATAATACCTACAAATGGTGAAGTTATATGAGAAACTGGGTAAGTTTAATGACGGTGTATGTGTGCACCTTGGGTGTTTAAATTGCTACTTCCGTGATTTTCATTGTCGACTTATTGCACGCGAACATAGGAGCATAGACGACTGGTCACGTGTTTTTGGTTTCTATGGTTACTCGGTGGGCCTGCTATGTGATTCGTGGGTACGAGTCACGTGGATTTCGTGGAGTCAAAATATTCACTCATGTGTGAGTGTTCATTGCAACGGTGATTTTATTGAGTATTCGTATTATATGTAAAAGGTTAAAGGAATTCATACCAGGTTTTGATTAATGTAAACTATAAAGTCAGGATATTATTTTAACATAGTAATGAATTTTTGTTGCCATGACTGTATTCATTTGGGGGGATTTTCCTATAATGTCTTGAAATTGCTGTTAACTTGGTTACAGTACTGACAAATTGATATAAACTGGTATGGGAATGTAACAAATATAGCAATTGATTGCGAGACGTTATGGTTAAAGTAAAAAGAATTGTTGTTGAATTATATTTTAAACAAAAGTTGTCATTGTTTTATTCCTCCGCGTTATCAAACAGCAAACCATATAAGTAATATCTAGTGTGGATTATTTTTAAATATTGGTAAATTTATAAAGGAGCTAACAGGGTTTAAAATACTTATATTGGAAAGGTATCAGGTTAAAAATATGTAACGTTAAAAGTTAAAGTTAAATTAAAAGTAGGCTATTATTTATATATATATATATATATTATTATATCATTATATATATATTATATATATAATATATTAATATATATATATATATATATAATATTATATATATATATTAATATTAATATAAGTATATATAATTATACATGCAGTTACACGGCAAGATACACACGATATGAGCTGATAGGAGTAGAGAATGATGCACTCCATGATGTTCACACACTTTAACTATATGTCAGAGCCTTCATATAAGTGAAAATATCAAGGTGAGCTGGAGGGAGATGTGATTGATTGGATTTGAATGTGTGTAAGATAGCGTGCGCCAGTGAAGTTGTAAAACCACAGGGTGACATGGTGATGAGAGTATCATATCGTGTGTATCTATATGAGAGTAGGTCGATAGAAAATTTAATAGGGGATAATTTATTGAATAGTTGACGGGGATATATGATCTGGTATTTTTGTTCGAAAGAGATGCATCGGAGTGATGAGGACGAGGTTGGATGAGACGAAGGTCTTTTGTAGGGTGATAGAAGGATTGTTGGTCATAGATTGTGAGAGAGCAAACTGATTGAGAATGAGGGAGCAAGAAGAGAAAAGTATATTTAGGTTTTATGGATTTGTAATAACAGGGCGTATGATATAAAGAAGTTGCAATAGTCTCGACATGTGAAGTCCTTTAGTGAGCGGTTATTAGTGGAGTAGTAAATTGGAGATGTTGGTGAGTGCTTCTGAAAGTGGAATCAAAAGTATGGTATGAGAAAGTGAAGCGTGTGTAAGCATAAATGGTGTCAATGGTTGGTAGGATTAATAGCGGAGTAGACAGGGTTGTGTTATGTCTGCTTGGTTATTCAATGTGTATATGATGGGTCTTGAAAGAATTCGAGGTGGGATGGAGGAAATGGTGTTTAGAATGGATGAGAGAATGGGAAGAGGTGGAGGGTGCCTACTATTGTTATGGGATGATTTGTTCTGTGGTGCGATCTGAAGAGAGTTTGAGAGGAATTGTAGAGAGATTTTTGAGAGGATTGGTAAAGGAGGGTTTGAAAGTGAACACGTAGATATGAGAAGGTTATGGTTGGAAGTGAGGACAGTCTCCAGTGTAATTTATGTATATGAGAGTCAGCTGAGCAGTTTCTGATTTTTTTAGATATTTTAAGGTAATGTTTGTGGACGGTATAAATAAAGTTATAGTAGTAATAAAATTGTAGAATGGAGAAGGTGCTGGTGCAGCTTAAATCGTTGGTGTAATGTAAGGACTATTAAGTTGATGCGCTACAGCTTTACATGATTGGGTGTATGTGTGTTACTGGTGTTTGTATGGTGTGAGAACTATGGTCTGGAATAAGGAATATAGATCTAAAGTTCAATGTGTTCAGATTCGACAATCTTAGGGCATGCTAACGTGTTGATAAAAATTTAATAAAGTGAGTGAATGAACGTATAGAGATGGTTGTAAGAAAGGGGTGAAATGAGAGATATTAAGAAAGTATGTTGGATGGTTTGGGTCATGTGGAAGGATGATGAAAGTCGGTTGGTTAACGGATATATAGTGGGCTGGGAATCGACCTGCTGGATACCGAAGAGAAAGTGGATTGAGTCGGTGAAGTCTGAGTCTGAAGGAAGAGAATATGTGAGTTTTGGCAAGGCAGAATAAAGTGCTGATGGAGAGAATGGCGGGTTGTGTGATGGGGTGCATGGTTTGGGCCCACTGGGCGGGGAGAACCCTTAACATTGACGATTTACACAGTGAGGGTCCGTCGCGGTCCATATGGCTCTAGTGGATTTATTGTCTGTGACTGACTTCACTAATATATGGTGAAAGAGGGGGGCGTAGGCTGGGTTTCTTTTCGACGTTTTTCATGTTCTCTACTGCTTTTCTTTTCGATGCTTGTACAGCAATTACCCCAATCTTGGGGCAAGAGTGAAGTGAATGAAGAATAGAAAGATATATAATTTATATATATATAATATATATATAGATATAAATATTTTATATTTATATATATATATTATTATATATATATTATATATATATATATATATAAACTACCTTTTCTCTAATCATTTTTTTGTTCATTCTAATCTTCGATTATTGGATTAAATACAGCGAAGTAAACCACTTTACTGATTCTTCTTTCCATAAGACAGGCAAGAAGATAAATTGAAATAATTCTCTATATTCTAATGTTCCGATTGCGTACGAAAAAGAAAGGGCTTTCTGTATTTGAAAATCATTTCCTTCTGGAATAAAAATATTGAAGATTAGAATTTTCTATCTTGTTGACTGTAATTTCACAAACTCTACCCTTAGCTTATTTATAATAATAATTAATATATATATCTATATATATATATAATAATATATATTATTATATTATATATATATATATATTATATATTTTTTTTTTTTTTGCGTCTTGTTAGGACAAAAGGCTCAAAGAGCGGCCAACTGGGTTGAAAATCAACACCATGGGAGGGCCTTAGAACATACAAGCGTCAAATGTCAAAGAAAGTTTGAATGGCGAAATGAATATTCAGTCAGTCAAAATAATAAAACTAATAAAGTTATTAGTTCCTCTGCGGTTTATATAAATGGGGTAACTCTCTATTAATCAATTTATAAGAATATTCATCTTTTGAAGATAAAGAAATAAATTACTGCTAAAGTGGGATAGATTAATATAAGAAATGGATACTCTTTTAGGTGTTTATGGACCGTAAGTAGAAATGTCGCAAGCGAATTGTCAATGGGAACCTAATGAAGATATGGCGAACAGATTGCGGTAAGGTAACGTGAATTTTGCAAATGGAGAAGGGTTCCGTGAATATATTATTAGAAGTTAAAATGATTATTGAGATAACAAAAGTTAACTCGTGTATAGTTGTACAGTTTCAAACTGATCAAAAAATTTCTAAATAGGGAGATTTAGGTTTTCTGAGTTTTCGTCCCGCTTCACTTAGTCAGCACTCTCCAATAAGATTAAAGGCTTGTCGAAGAGCAGGATTAGTATAGATGATGGAGGGAAGCTGTGAATGGCGTCCGGGAGTATGGAACAACTCCGAACTAGAGCCGGCGCTATTTTTCTCTCTGTCGCGATTATTGCCAGTTACCTCATGAAGGTCGCGAAATAAATATAATTTGCTTTCTTGTTACGGGAGTTGACAGTCCGAAGAAATGCTGTACTCGGCATGATACCGTGCGTTTTGACATATAGGTTTTAAAGCATTTTATATTATTTATATATATATATATATATATAATATTATATAATAATATAATTCCTTTTTTTTTATACTATAATATATATGTAAATTTGTGTGTGTGTTGTGGTGTGTGTGTGTTGTTGTGTGGTGGTTTATGTGTGTTGTGTTTGTTGTGTTTGTGTGTTGTTTGTTGTGTGGTGTTGTGTGTTTTGTGGTGTGGGGTTTTGTGTGGTGGATGTGTTGTGTTGTTGTATGAATTGTGTTGTGTGTGTGGGTGTGTGTTGAGTGGTGTGTGGTGTGTGTTTGTTGTGTGTGTGTGTGTGGTTTGTGTGTGTTGTGGTGTGTGTGTGTTGTGTGTGTGTGTGTGTGATGTGTGTGTGTGTGTGGTGTGTGTGTGAGTGTTGTGTGTGTGGTGTGTGTTGTGTGTTGTGTGTGTTGTAAAGGTTGTGTTGTGTGTGTGTGTGTGGTGTTGTGGTGTGTGTTGTGTGTGTGTGGTGTTATTAGTGTGTTGTGTGGTTGAGTGTGTGCGTTGTTAAGGATGAGTTTAGATGATGATGATAGTATGTTTGGTAGTGAGCGGAGCTGATAGATAGCTTGGTGTGTGTTGATAATATGATAAGTGGTATGAAAAGTAAGTAGTATTTATTGAATATTGTATTTGATATTCTACAGTTGGGGTTGTTTGTGTGATGTGTGTGTGTTGTGGATGTGTGTGTGTGTTTGTGTGTGATGTGTGTGTGTGTGTTGTGTGTGTGTTGTGTGTGTGTGTGTGTGTTGGTGTGTGGTGTGTGTGTGATGGTGTGTGTGTTGTGTGTGTGTTGTGGTGTGTTGTGTGTGTGTGGTGTGTGATGGGACGATGAATGAAATTTTGACGATGACTATTATAGTAAATTTTGCATTGCGATGAAGATTAATTGAAAATTAATATAATATATATATATATATATTATATATATATATATATATTTTATATTAATATATATTATAGTAATAAAAATATATTATATATATAGTATATAATATATATATGATATAATATATATATATATATATATATTTATTATAATATATTATATATATATATATTATATATATAATATATATAATATATATAATATATATATATATTTTCTCTCTCTCTCTCTCCCTGTTTTCAGTATAATTTTATAATATATATATATATATAATAACTTTATATTATACTATATATTATATATATATATATATAATATATATAGTATATATTATTATATTATAAATATAATTATATAGTATATATATATATATATAATATATATATATATATATAATATAATAATATTTCTTCTTTATCTATCATAAAGCGTAAATAATTCGAAAAGTCGAAAGAATACCGCAGCCTACTGCCCCCTGTGTCTCGAGTAGGATGTGCTGAGGAGAATCAAAGTGTTTAGGAAATATCTAATTATCAGTGTGGACTTGTCCGAAGTCATGTGTTCAGTGTTGTTGAACTTGTTTGGTTGTGTTGGTTTGGGTTTTTGGGGTTGTCGGGTTGTTGTTGTTTGTCTCGGTTGATTTGGGTAATTGTTTTGTGTGGTCTTGTTTGCAAGTCAATGGTGTTATCCCAGTGCGCGAAGGCTAAGAATAACGATTACTAGATATCGATGCCAACGTGAACAAGGTCTTATCATCGAGAATCCGATTGGATGATAGTGTGCTGTTGTGCTTTTTGCGAAATAGTTTTGTGGTCGTGTGTTATTGCTCTTCGGTCGTTCGACGTGATTTCGCTGGTTTGGTGGGTTTTTTGATTTGTTTAGCTCTAGATTGCGCGGCGTTTCGTCATGGATTTTCTCTTTCGTCTCGTTGCGTTTGCTCGGCGATAAGATCATGCGTTTCATTCGTTTATTGATTGTCAGTGTTCCTGGGTTAACAACCGTGGTGTGTGATGCGTTAGTCTGGGTTGTCTTATGGGTGGTTTGTGTTGTTGGTTGGGTGGCTTTGGTACGCGAGCAGTTTTGTTAGGCGGATGGTGACGGATTGGGTTTTTTGTGAAGCGATATGATCATGGTTTGCTATTTGTTTTGTATTGTTTCCGGTGGGTTTGTGTTCTGTGTTGTGTGGGGTTTGTTGTCATTTTTGTGCTGCTCTGGCGCTGTTGCTTCACGAGCGTCATTCGAGTTCTGTCTCGTATGGTTGTTGTCTTCGTAGAATGGTTCGTTTTGTTGTTCATTTATTGCAATCTGATCATACACGCTAGTGTTTCGTTTTCGTTAAAGTGTGTTGGCGGTCAGTTCCGATCACATTTGAATACTTTTAGAGATGATAGTCTCTTTATTTGTGCTTCGTAGATCGAGTTGAGTCTCAGCTTGTTCGTATGTGTTTGTTGGCATTGATAACAAGGTAACAACATACTTCATTGTAAACCCTTTAGCGCACTCGAAGACTTTCCTATACATTCACACAACGATTTAAAGTGTGTGACTGTGTGAGTGCTCATCAGACGGCGTTCTTGTCCATAATTGGTGGTTCATAGGAGCTGGTTCTTATATCTCAGTGTGCGTGTATCGTTCGCTCTGTTTGCATATGCCAGACATATCGCCTAAATAGTTGGGGTAGAATGCTAATGGTGAACTTGTTCATGCTGGCGGTCAAGTTATTTCTATTCTAGTATGTTACTTTCACTACTTGTGTGTTGTTTCTAGTTAAAAAACCATTAACCTTACTCTTAATCTACGTTATCTTTCAAACCCCTCCTTTATCATCCCTTACCTGCAAATCTCTCTGACCGTAATCTCTCAAATCTCTCCTTTATGATTCGCCACAACAAAACAATCATTTCGCTATAATAGGTAAGGGCATCCCTACACCTCATTTCTCATTCTCCATCATGTCTAACACCATTATTCCTGCCACCTTCCCAAAAAACCTCATTAAGATTTTCCCTTTTTTTCCCCCCATCATCTCTCTTGCCCCCATCCCTACATACAAATATACAAATTGAATAAACAGGGAGACATAACATAATTACTCCGCTATTAATACTAAACAATCACCTTTTGACACCAAATTTATTCTTACCACCCTCACCGTCATACAACTGTTTGATTCATTCAGAGCTACAAACAACAATTATATCACTACACCTGATCGAGCTTCTATTAACAATCATACGTCCTGTTTTTGTGAACATCCATAATGAACCTAGATACAATTTATAATATAGTATATATATAGTATATATATTATATATATTATATATATATTATTATATATTATATATATATATATATATATTATATATATATATATATATATAATAATAGTATATATTATAATATATATCTAATATGAAATATATATATTTATATTATATTATATATATATGATCTATATATATATTTATAGATGATATATTAGTATATTATTATACTATATAATAATAATATATATGTACACACGCTTGCATGTTATGTTAGATGGTGAGCAGGTTGAACAAGTGTCTGAGTTTAAAATATTTAGGGTAGTGTTGGATGAGAAGGAACGGGTGGTGCAGAGTGTAGTAGGATAAGGTTGTGAATGGCAAGGAAGGTGGCTTGATGCATATTAATATTAGTGGTGGATGTAAGAGAGACGTAACTTTTGTTGAGTGGGGGTGTTCGCTTATGGGTACTGGTGCATGAGGGTTATCGGCGTTTGTTGAACCGTGTGTGTTATTGTATAGTAGTGAGACTATTGGTCTGGAATAAGAAGTTGTATTTTGATTCTAATGTCAATGTGTCTATGGAAAAATCTAGAGGCGTCTAGGGTTTGAGATAGAACTTGATAAAATGAGGATGACTGTACTTTATGAGAGTTGTTGGTTGAAGAAAGGGATAAAACGACGAGAATAAATGAAAGTATTGTTGAAATGTTTGGTGCATGTGGAAAGGATAATGGGTGAGTCGTTGGTAGATGTCGCGATGTACATAAGTGTGGTCTGAGATAAGATGAGAACGGCAATGCCTGGAGAACGAAGAAAAAGTGGATTGTAGTCAGTAAAGGAAAAGTCAAAAAAAGGAAAAGGGGAAAGACCAAAAAAAAAAAAAAAAATTGGGGTTGAGTTTTTGGTAGTTAAGGTCGAGAAGAAAGTGTATATAGGATGAATGAACGGGGTTTGTGAGGGAGTATGGTTGTGGGCCCACCTGCAACAGGATGAACCCTTAATCTTACGATCATGCCACTGGTGAGGTCGTCCGCTGTCTGCCGATGAAGCTCTAGGGTGGATTTTTTTGACTGCGACGAAGTTCTTACTAATAAGGTATTTAGGAGGAAGGTAAGGATGTGGCTTTCTTTCGACTTTCGTGCATATTCTTCTAACTCCGCTTTCTTTTCCGATGCTATGTACCGCACTTTAGATCCCCAGCTTGGGAAAAAGGAAGTATAAAGTAAGAAAGATATAAATCTGCTTGTAAAACTAATAATTATTATTATCATATTCTAGCTGAGTGGCCCCTCCCCCCCGTTCTCCGCCAGAATTGGGGTAAGTATTAAAATGCACCAGGAAAACTTAGGCAATACTGTATGAATCTTAGGGTATAAGAGGTGCGGGACACATAACCCATGCCTCCATATGTCTTCATAAGTCGCATATTAACAATAGGTCTGAAGGTACTTGTGGGAATTCTTCTCCCCCATTACAATTAGAGATATGTAAATAATATACCACTCTACTACTAACTAATAATAATGCATTAATTTCTTTGATATAAAATGTTATATTTAAAGAAAAAGAATTACATATATATATATAATTGTAATACATGAAATAAGTAATATAATATTTTAATAATATGATAACAATTTTTATGAAATATAATAATAATATACCTTAAAGTCAAGGAGTCCATCATATTGAATTTCATTCCTAAATTATCTTGCTTGCCGTTTTGTTGTGTTTTTTTTCGTTTTGTTTTGAATTTGTTACTTTCATCAATGGTGATTCCATCTTTTTAACTAGTTATTATCTTCTATATTTTAGGCTATAACTGAAACATTTGGAGTAAATTTTGAATAATGTTGTTTCACTTCAGTTTTGAGTCTGCAATATCATTTCGGATTTTTTCAATAACTAAACTCTTTGATAAGATTCAGATTTATTGATAACTTGTTGAACTTGACTACCATGAGTATTCTGAGCAATTTCTTCAGTTTTACCTGATTCACTAATTATTTTTGCGGAAGCCGTTTCATTTGAAGGTTTTGTTAATGAATCCCTGAGTTTTGACTGAGTTAATGACAAATTTTGGGGTGAGATTTGTGATTTACTCAAGGTTTGCATCTGTGATTTAATTCCAGTATTTTTGACTTCTTCTATTTTAGTTTTTAATTTATGTGTTTTAGTTGTACCTTTGGAGTCTTTTGCTGCAGATTCCTTCAATGAATCTTTAACATCGGTTACAAAAGGTTTGTTACCTTTGTTTTTGGCCAAGGAGTCTTGAACTGGTGTTGAGTTTTTGGTGGGAATTGCTTTCATAGAGTCGTTATTCCCCTTCACAGATGGATTTGTAAATGAAACTACATTCTTGTCTAAATCGCCAGCTCTTCTCTGAAAATTGTATAGAATTTTTACATTAAAAATATAATGAACTATCTTTAAAAAAGTAACATATAAACATGAGACAGATAATTATCTAATTACTCTAACCCAAGTATGTGATTCAAACATCAATATTAATATAAGCACACCAAGGTAGGAGGGTGTAACCTAAATTTTCCTTTTATTGGATTTTATTTCTCTTAAATATTTTAAGAAACAAAAAATTTAATGCATTTCTCTTAAATTTCCGCGAATTTAAATACTTATCGAGCAGACCTTCACTGCAACCAATTTGGCTAAATTGTTTAAAAAAAAATTTTTATTTTTACTTAATTTTCTTTTTCTTAATGATTTTTCACTATTTTTCAACTTTTCTTAGTACAAATTAACTCCTACACCTTTGCTTGCGGTCAAATACTTATTTCCAATCCAATATATTTATTACTGTATTATTTTTTTATTGTCATCATCTCCCCTTATTTCTAGAATTGGGGTGTTAAGTGTAGATACACTGAAACAGAAAAGTAGTAGAACTTAACGCAAAGGAAAAGAAAGCTTCCGATTTACCGTCCCATTTTTACCCTAAGTGAGAACTCGTCGCAGTCAAAATACCCTAACAAGTTTAGAAACTGTGGGCATCACTGTGGTATCTTCGAATAATGTTCCATCCCTGGGCAAAGCCACAACCATAATACACCTTCAAACTCCGTCTATCACTCGTTATGCATCCTTTCTTCTACGCTCTGCCACTCGCGATTCTTCTCCATCAGGTTCTCTACACTGATCGTTTTTACTTCGGTCTCCCAGTCAGTTCATTTTTTCAAACACACTCACCACTATACATAACTTAATCAAATAATCTCCATGAACATTTCAATTACCAAACCATTAAAGTACTCTGGTTTATTCTGTCATTTTACGCCTTTCTTCAACCCCCACCACCGACAATCCTAAAGCGTTCATTCTCATTTTATCAATTCTTCCTCACACATAACACGTCCTGCTAGAATTGACTGAACATTTGTTCCATTAGATCTATACCTCTTATTCAGACCAGTTTCGACGTACTATACCATTAAGAAATTTAACACATACCGCTCATGCAATAACCCTAGTGCACTCAAGACTTTAGTCCCTTACATTCACAAAAAATTTAATTGCACCAGCACTTCTCTCACTTCACTAGTCTTACCCACTTGTCCTGCTACATTCTAGGCATCATTCACTCCCTTTTCATACATCAAGTATCCTACAATTTTAACTCAAGACATTTCCCATGTCTCACTTACTACATGACTCGCACAGCTGACTCTCTTAATCACTACATGAACCATACTCTTAAACTACATTTACTTTCAATATACCTTCTTGCAATTACTCTCAAACTTTTTTATTTCAAGTCATCCACACAAACCAAACATTCGCATACAATAAGCAGAGCAAACTCTCTCGCACCTCTATCCATTTCTATCACATAAAATTCGGTGACTAATGCCCCCCCCCCCCCCCCCCCCCCCCTCTTCATAACACTCCAAATTTCAAATTAATTAACCAAGGAATAACACATCCCTGCTATTTTCTATTAATTTTAAACATACTTTCCACTCCATTTATTTTTACATATGTTAATCTGTACGTCATACATCATCTTTGATTCCATTTCTGAAGCCTTGACACCACATCATATATGATAAATTACTTATGCCAAATGGGCTTTCCCAATTAATTTGCTATAATCGCTTGTTCCAATTCAATGATACTAATATTTGTTAATATCTTTTCTCCTTCATTTTCTCAATCATCTTTTTTTTTAATTAAAAATTTTGATATCCGACGATCCTCTAGATTAACTTCTAATTGCACTTGTTTTCTTCAAGAGTGAGTCCTTACATCATTGCAAGATGCGTATTTTAAACTTAAAATATGGCCTAGCAATATATTTACCTAGCAACTTCAAGTAAATTCTAATTCCCAATTACTTGACATTCTTTTATGCCTTTACCGCTTATATTAGAAGGTACTGTTATGCTTCTCGTCTCGCAATCTGCGAACTATACCCTGTCACAAACGCGCCGCTGTGTTGCATCAAATTCCAAATTCAATTCAATCAATTTGATCAAATTATTTAAGGGTATTAGTAACTGCATTAATTAGCTTTTGTGAGAAGAAATCTAAAAATCAGGGTACCTTTGTCATCGCATCATGCAACATTACAACAGATCTTATCAGGATTAGCTATACACGTTTAATTGTCATTATTAGGGTAAGCTATGAATACTGCTATGATTATAAAGATTTTTCGCAATAGTGTTTCCCTCCCGACCTTCTCAACTCCATTCTCATAAGCTATGAATTAAGCACACAATCTATTCGTTATCTTCAATTCCCCTTATAAGGCGTATTACACACATAATACACATATACTTCAGACTTAACTTATAAGATATAGCAGAACACACGTGATATATACGCTAATCCAGATGAGTTGAGTTCTTAGCACGCTATGTGATATCATCACGTCACATTCTGGTGGTCTCAGATTCAATTGTGAAATGCAATTTAGCGACACATGTGTAGAGTACGAGATATATAAGCTCACGACTGTCTCACTACTTAAAAAATCATGTATCCCTGGAAGAATCAACTCTTGTGTTAATCTTCATTACGATTCACTGATGTGAGATTCAAAATTTACTGTGAGTATCTTGTACGTATGCAACCACCCGTGAGAGTTACGTACCACACAGTAGTACGAGCTATGAAACATGATATAGAGCAGAGCGTTCATAAGTTCGCACGACTCACGATGAAAATAATACGGAGATTCAAGAGGCTATTAACGGAAGTATTATCAAACTGCAGCCATGTGATCTGCTTGCAAAGCCATCAGAGGACCGTCGCACAGCTGTCGACAATTAATATGAGCAGCTATTGAGCACTTCAGAGTGCGCGATTCAGATCAACGTCAGCCAATGAAATAGAGTAGACGAGAATTAGGTTACTTCATATATCGATGAGACATGTACTCAAATTAATGCGGGTTTAGTAGATTATTGGTGATTGAGCGGTAGCTTCTGAATGAACAACAGATGTATGACGATAGTGTGAACGCGTGTGTAGTAATATAATTGGTGTGAAAGTTGATTGGTTTAAGCATTATATCGAGTGAGGCGGGATGTGTTATGTCTCCTTGGTTATTCAATTGTATATGGAGGGGTTATGAAGAATTCAGAGGTGGGGTGCGAGCAGGAAATGGTGTTATTGAATGATGGAAATGGAGTGATGATGGAGGGTGCCCGTATCCTATACAGAGGTGGATTGATTGTGGTTTGTGTGTGAATTGAGAGATTTTGGAGAGATATGGTAAGAGATTGGCAGATGTGAAAAGAGCGGTTAAAATAATCGTGTAGATAAATCAGTTAGGTTAGGTTGTGAGTGAGAACAGTCCTCCGTGTGAAGTTATTTTTTAGATGGTGAGCCACGGTGTGAAATATAGTTATCTGAAGTTTAAATACTTAGGTATCGTGGCTTGGTTTAGAAGGGAACGGAAGGAGTTTGGCAGAGTGTAGTTTAGGAAAGTGTTGTAGGGTAATGACAGAGAAGTGGCGTGATGGTCAATATAGAATCGTTGTAGACAATAGTAAAAGGTGACCTAAGTCCATGCGCTAGGTCCTGTACAATGGATGAGTTAATGTTTTGTTACTGTGTTGATTGATATTATAGTATATAGACGTGACTATGGTTGGTCTGGGTAATTGTAAGATTGTTTTTCAAGTATAGACTAAGTTGGATCGATCGATATCAAGATAAGGATGGTAAGAGCGATTGAGAGAGAGTAGAGACTATGTTAAGATATGGGAGATAAGAAACGTATTAGATGAAGGAAGATGTGTCTGAGAGATAGTGATAGATCGAGAGAGTGTGAGAGCTCGGTTACGATTGATAGAGACAGGAGAGTAGTGCGTGAGACTAGGCACACACAGAGTATGAGAGTAGCACGTGCAGAGAGTAGAGATCTAAAACGGATCTAACGTGATTGATAGCGTGCCTGACAGCTGCTAGATCTTTGATCGCTGTGTCATGAGGAATATCACACGCATTGCCGATATTGGTAAGCAACGTGTAGAGCTAGGATGAATACAACCGGTATTAACGAGATGAGTCGCTCTGTATCGACTCGAATATGCGATATGGGGGGGTAGGTGATGCCACCTGGGCCAAGAGATGAACGCCTTACACTGACGATTACCATAGTGAGGGTCGATAGCGTCCCATGAAGCTCTAGGTGGATTTTCTGTCTGTGACGAGTTTCACTAATTGAATGGGTCAGAGGGGGCGTTAATGGTCTGGCTTTCCTTTCGATTGTCTATTCTGTCTCTACTCTTTTCTTTTCCGATGCTTGGCACGCACCTACTTACACAGTCTTGGGGAGAAAGGAAGATGAAGAAGAAAAAAATATTATATATATATATAACAGATAGTAATATATTATATTATAATTAATATTGGTATATAGTTTAGTATATTATATATATAAATATTATATATATATTAATTATATATATAATAATTATATATATAGTATATATAACTTGGTAAAAGTTTTGATGCATTACAATAAGAGAAAATGGTGAATGTAATGAGCGATAAAATGTAAAGTAGAGGCAAAAAGCTTAACATTTAAAATGGATGATTTATACAAAGTGGAGATATGGTTGGACAATTGGGTGAGGAATAAGAGTTGACTGCTAAGTAAAAGCAAAATGATAAATTGAGAGCTATGATGTTTTTTTAAAGTAAGTTAATGTATAGGTCATAAAAAATTTCTTTAATGGATAATTTATCCATCAAGAAATATTTTTTAGACCTTATATTAACCTTCTAGAAAACATCATTCGCTTCTCATATCTGATTTTGCTTGGGAAGTTGCCATACTTCTTCACCCAATTGTCAACATGTCTCCACTTTTGTATATATCATTCATTTATACTGTTTCTATGGCTATTTCGCTCTAACTTTTACATTTTCGCATCCATAACATTCAACATTCTCTTTATTGTTGCATTCAATACTTTTACCAATATATATATTATTATATATATTACTTATATATATATATTACTATATATATTTCATATATATTATATAATATTCTATATATATATTATATACTATAGGTTATATATATATATATATATATCATATAGATAATAAAATATTATATATATTAAAGTTATATATATAATATATATATTTTATTGATATATATATTATTATATAAGTATATAATAAATATATATATTAATATATATATATATATATATATATTATTATATATGAGCTATGAATGTGTATATTATATGTTATATTATTATAGTAGATTAAGGGGGGGGTATATATCTTATATATATAACTATAATATATTATATATATATATATTTATTAATTATATTTTATCATTATATATATATATATAATATATATATATATTTTTATTCATTTCATGTTTTTAGCACCAAGGGTGCTGTAGCTAGTCATATAAATCAACGGTAAGGTTGATCTGTTTGTTAAGGTTCAAAATTCGAAAGAAAGCCACAACCGCCCCCTCTGTACATTAATTAGTGAGAACTCTGTACGTTAGAAAAATGAAAGGAAGAAAAATATATGGAAAGCGAGATGTTGCAAGAGGGTTTTGAAGATGAGGTGAGGATTAATTACTGAAGCCATCAACTTTGTTTCATGGAAGGTTTTTAATGTATTTTTAAGTATCTATAAAAAGGGAGGTATGGGATGTAACTCCATCGAAAATTATCTTTTATTACAAGGGTTTAATTATGAAGGGGTTAACTATTATTCCTCTAAGAGCAAAGAAAAGTGTATTTGGAAATTATAAGAAGAAACTGTTTAGGTTGAAAGATGTCTGTAAAAGCTTGGTATGATACAGGTGTTTTGATGGGTGAGATTGAAGGGATATATGTAAAAGTAATTAAACCAGGTTTATTTTACTGAAGGAAGGAGGAGGTTGAAGGTAAATTGTGTGTACACATGGTATGATTTTTGCTTTGGTTGGTTCTGAATATTCAGTCGATGAAAGTTAGAAAGGTATGCAGGGGTCCAGTTGATAGAGGTTAAATACATGAGTATGAAAGCGATCGTGGCAGGAACAAAAATTATTGGGAAAGATATATCGTGTTACGCGATAAGAGAGATTTTCTTTGGTTGAGGGAATAAAAGTCGGGAATTGAAATTATATAGATCGTTAGTGGGACAAATAAATTTGGTGATGGTCAGACGAGACTTGATTTTTGTTATTCAGTGAGCGAAAGGAGTAGATTCTTAGGGAAAGTGGAGGAAATGAGGTAATTAATTATTATAAAAAGGAGAGATCATACAAATATATTTTGCTGAAACGAAGGAAATATTGAAATACAGATGCTTCTTTATGTATGGAGGGGTGTTAGTCTCAGTATGTTATTTTGTTTCATAAAGATAAAATGGCGAATACATTTCAGATAGTTTGAAGTCATAGAGTGTATAAACGTGCGAGATTTACTAATTGGAGGCAGAATCAAGCGTTTAAAGAGAAATACATAAAACAGTCATAATATATCAAGTGTTGGAGAGAGAGGCTGTTAGTGGCGAGATTACAAATAAAGATATATAGATATATACGGACAGTAAGAGTCTGAAGAATGCGATACATTCTGTGACACAAGTGTTGAGTAAATGTTTAAAAATAGATGTCGCGTGGATCAAGTGGATGTTGTAAAAAAAAAAAAATTAAAAAAGTTGAATAGATTGATACGAAGCATCAATTAGCGTATGTGTTTACAAAAGGAAGAAAGGATGTGAAAAGTATAAAAGAATATGTGGAAGGAGGAAAGTAAAGAAAAAGAAATGTATAAGATTTATGTTTTTTCTTTGTTTTTTTTGCTTACGTTTATTTTGTATGGTTTATAATAGATGTAAATATAATTATTTTTTTTCTTTATAGGTTTATAAATAAAGGTTCAGAATAAAAAAAAAAAAAAGTTTATTTAAGAGAGTAGGAAGTTGGGTTTGCCCTTAAGCTTTCAATGAGCATAGTGGTGGTTGTTGAAATTTATTATACTGGAACTCTTGTATGTAAGATGGCTGTGATCACAGGGGGCTACAAAATCAGGGTTAAAGTAGTACATAACTTTTAACTACTCAATTTTATAAGCAAACGAAGGGAACATTCTCACCTTTCCGTTGTCACCGTGAGTAAAGTTTTTGACATTATTTTTTTTAGCTTATTTTAGATTATTTTTTAAAAAAGGATTAAATATTTGGCATTTAACCGACCGTATATTATTTACCTTTTCTTTTTCTTGTTCTACATAGTTGGCCCACATGTTTAATTTCTTTTTTTTTGCGTTTTGCTCGGCATTCGTCAAGGCTTGACTAAACTTGGAGCCTTCAGCTGTACTATGGACGGAACTCAATCCATTTTCCACCAACTTTACAGATAAATTTTGATTGTCGAAATACAACCAGCCAATGAAGTTGCCTCCTTTGTCCATGCTCTCAACCTAATGAAAATATCATTAAGAAAATACTAATACTTTTAAAAGATTAAAAATATTTTTTTTTAGCAAAGTCTGTCCAATAGTATTACTACTACTACTATGAATATGATTCTTTCTATAAATTTCAAAAATGTCCACTTATTTTTTTTTTTTAATTATTTTTAAATTTGGCTTTTTCTCAAAACATTCAGGCGTACCTCTATTTCAACTTCTCTCTGAAAAATGGAACTCTTTGTATATTCCAAGGCCTCGGTACCAAATTCATCTCCGGGTATAATATTTCCTGGATTCCCAGGGGTAGGCCTAGATGGTCTGGGGCACGAAATTCCCGCCAAAAGGAAGGTAATGAAACATGTCTCTTTAGGTATATAAAGGCGTATTCTAGAGCCCCGATTGACATATTCCACCACTGCCTCAGTTTTTCCCGCTCTACTTAAAATAGGGAAGAAGGCTTTGGCTTTTGTTGGATCCTAAAAGAAAAAATACATTAATAAAAATCTACAACACCTACAAATCTTCTAAAATATTACTTAAATAATGTTGCCATATAATAAAATAGTAATGGAGCATTATACAATAAGTTAATTATTAATTTTGCTTCTTATCCCTTCAGTTGCACTTACACCCTTTGCTTTTTATCCCTTCAGTTACACTTACACCCTTTGCTTCTTATCCCTTCAGTTGCACTTACACTCTTTGCTTCTTATCCCTTCAGTTGCACTTACACCATTTGCTTCTTATCCCTTCAGTTCACTGTAGCAAAACTTGTATTAAAAGGTTAAACTTCTATTTCTTTCTATACAATGCATGACTATTTTACCTAATCATGAAACAGACTTATTTGAATATCCCTTTGGTTTGAATTAGATTTATTTTACTTTCATTTTTCTCATTGCTCGGATTGTGACTTGATGAATTAAAAATAATATATATAATATATAGTATATATTATATATACTATATATATATTATATATATATATATATTATATATTATGTTTATATAAAGTAATAATTTTATATTTACCTAAATATATATATAGATGATTTGGTTTGGTTGTTCTAATTTAAGAGATTTTGAGGGAGTTTGAGAGAATTGGCAAGGTGTGTAAGAGGGTTTTGAAAGTAAACGAGTAGAGTAAGGTTATGGTGGGAGTGTGGACAGTCTTCAGATTGAAGTTATGTTAGATAGTGAGCACTGGCACAATGTCCGAGTTTTAAATATTAGGGTATAACTTATAAAAGGAACGGATATCAGAGGTAGTAGGTTAATTCTGGTGCAATTAAATCCTGTGACGTAAAGGACTAAGCTGATAGCTACTTACATAGGTATGTTTGTAATGTATATATTGTAATTAGTGAACTATGGTCTGGATATAGAAGTATATCTAAAGTCAATGTTTCGATGAAATCCTAGGGGAGTGCTAGGTGTTGAGAAGAATTGATAAAATGAGAATGAACGTATTAGAGTTGTGTGTGTGAAGTAAGGGATAAAAAGAGAATAAATTGAATAGTAATGTTGATGGTTTTTGTCCACTTGGAAAGGATGTATGATAGCCGTTGGTTAATGCGATTATAGTGCGAGTGTTGGAACCGACGGCTGGAGACGAAAAAAGTGGATGATTCAGTAAAGGAATGTTTGCAGGAGAGACTGTGAGTTTGGCGAGGCGAGAAATAAAGTACTTAAAGAAGTGAATTTGGCGTTGTTTTGAAGGGGGTATGGTTGGTGGCCCCTGGCCAAGGATGAACCCATACTTGACGATTTACCATATGTGTAGGGTCCTAGCGGTTCGTGAAGCTCTTAGGTGGATTTTCTGACAACGATGAGTTCTTACTAATTAATTGTACAGAGTGGGTAGGTAAGGGGGTCTTTTTTCGATTCTGTCTATTCTTCTACTGCTTGCTTTTCCGTATGTTGTCAGCAGTTTAATTCCCAGTACCTTGGGATAAAAAGGAATATCGAGAATATTATATATATATATATTATATAATTATTATTATATATATTATATAGATATATAATAGTATAATATATATTATTATATATATAATATATATATAATATATATAATATATAATATTATATATATATATATTATTATATAGTAATATATATAGGGGAGTACACGCATACTCGTAGCGATGAAATACCTCCATTTTTAATGTCGGCGTCTTCTCTTTTGACGTTCAATTTCTTCACATGACACTTTATCCTCCAGGCACCATATCTGACATTTTATCTACATAATCTTAGCACTAATGACTTAAAGATACATCCCTCTCTTCTAGACATGACAATACAGAACTCCATACTATCTATTTGTAGTTTGGTGGAGAAAGATGACAATCGTATGGTCTCTCAATGTGATAGAAGCGGACTTAAGGGAGGGTGGAGTTGATTTGACCTGCTCCATATTACCAATTTCTCTTGCTAGGAAGCTAATGCAGCCCGGAGAAGTGTGATTCGCCGTAAACGCGCCCTTTCTATTTCGGCGAAAATGTATGAAGTATGGGTACATGGATTGTCAGATAAATGTTGTAGCAGAAGAGAAGAGTAGTTATGGATGTATTGAACATCAAATGAAGGCTTTCGAGGAACTGAAAAAACGAATGAAAGGAAACAGTGAAATGAGGGTGTGGTGAAATGTGTTTGTCTGATTGGAAAGGAATGAGAGGGGGAATTCAAGTGGGGTTTCAAATTTTTATGAGTATTGTGGTACAAAGCTATTGGAGTAATGAACTTGTGTTGTTGTTCTAGAATTCTAATGCGTTAAATAATAAGTTGAAAAGTAAGGTATATTGGTTGTGATGTAATGTCCATCTGAGGAAGATGTTAGAAGTAAGATTTTTTTGGATAATCTGAATGATGTTTTTAGATGGGGTGAGTAGGAATCAGAATTGGAATAGTTGGGGACCCGATGGTTGGATAGGTTGATCCAAAAGGGATGGTATAGACATTGGTTGGGGCTGGAGAAAATGAGAATAGTGTAGGAAAGGATGATTGTGAGGAAAGATGTATGATGTAAGTAATACTTTCTTTGAAACACAAAGAGTATTATAAGTATACTAGAGTTGGTGTAGGGTAGAGATGGTATCGGAAGTGAAAAGTATGTTGATTTTGTGTTGGTGAGCAGGAGATGTTGAGGGATGTGTTGGATGTTAAATTTGTGGGATTAGAATGGAATTATCGGATCATTAGTTTTCTATGTAAAATTAAAGCTGTGAGGCTTAGGATGGAAGAGGAGTATATTTGGAAAGGCTAAGTGGGATAAATAGATGAGAAGTTAGATGAACAAGGTAATAGAGGAAATATTGTAAG
>JABUQX010063075.1:0-20000 GCA_015478945.1 Trachelipus rathkii
AGCAGGTAAGATCAGTAAATCATTAATCAACCACGCACTCTAGTGCACTCCTACCCATCATGACAACTCGATCTATTGATCTATTGACTATTGATTTTCAAGTCATATTTATGTATAACAAACAAAACTTTATACTTTTTATGATTTATAACCTTAAAAAATTTGTATTTTTACATACTTAAAGCATAAATCAGTAAATCGAAGTTAATCAAAACCAGCACTCTAATCTCCTAACCCATACCATGATCTATTGATTACTATTGAGATACTATATGATCAATTATATTCAATGAGTCTAAATTTTTGTATAACTAGCAAAAAAAATAAGTTTTATTCTTTTAAATTATATATTATTAACTAAATAAAAATTGTATTGTATTACATACCTTAATGAGTCAGTTAATAATCAGTTATAAATTCAAGTAAAGGCAGTAATATATCAGTATATAATAAATATCTATATACGTAAAGCAGTAATAATCAGTATATTAAAATCAGTAAATCAAACCACACTCACACTCTATTATTCACTCTATCATAATAACTCATATATATATATATTTATTCAAATTTAATCTATAATATAATCCTAATATGTATCTATATTGAATTATCATTTATGATCTTATATATTGTATTATTTAATTAGATTATATAATTGTAATTATATAACTATATTATATATATTTATTTACTTATATAAAATATTAGTTAAATGTTAATCAAAAATTCAAATATAATTACTCTTTGGTTATATATATATAGAATAAATAAGTATAATAATCAATCTCTCCTTACCATTATAAATATTAGTGATGCACGTAACATACGCATCCGCACATTAATATTAAGATTCGCATCCACACACCGCGCCTCTGAACCCCATCCGGATGGTGCGCGCATCTATTCTCATACATCTTGTGTCCAGATAATTTGATATATAAGATACTTTATTTAAAATAATAAATTAAGTTTAAAGTACATAATTAGTAAGTACTAACGTTCGAAACTTTTTAATGAATGTAGTAAGGATCACAAAGTGTGTTACTTAATAGAACTTGTCATACTGAGTTGTATATTGATCTAAAACCATCTAGAATCTCAACACACGATGAAAATTTCTCATTATAATATAGAGAGATAAACTGCGAGACTCGCGTAAACACAGACATCGGATACTTGCTCTACTCAACGCAAACCTCTTCTTTGTACCCAGTTCGTATTCCAAATGCGTTGTATATATACAGATCTAATTGATCTAATCTTGTGACTATCTTATGTTTTAAATACCACTATTATGATCTAATTGTATACTACAGCACTATGTCATTAAAGTAGCTCAATAGTACAATCTATACATATTAGCATAGAAATTACAAAAATCCACAGAAAACTTCGTCTCCTCTACACCATTTCAATGTGTCTTCTGTGTATTGTTAGGTTACCTTATTCTAATCTCAAAAAATAGTCGAATGTGTATTTGACATAAAAAACCAACTTCTATTCTCTATAATTGTATATAATGATTGTAAGTACAGAGCTTTTATATAAAAAATAGAGCAATATTAACCAAATATACCCTATGTAATAACAACTAGAGCTAGAAAAAAAGCAGTACAGTTACGTGGTTCTCATTGAAAATTTAATTAATCTTCCAGAATCCCACTACTCATACACATTTTACTCTAATGTCCCCGTGAATCTTGCAAAGACACGTTTTTTTTTTTTTTGTTTTTTCTCATGATCTATTTTGTTTGTAACACACTATGTTTGAATATAGGAACAAGTTGTTAAAATTACTAAGTCAGTTCACACTTATATATGTGCTTTGAGCAATTGAAAGTAACTATCCATTATATCACGAGCAAACAGTCTTAATTAAGTTTACAACAACCCACACTTTAAAATATTTAATAATATAGCGTATTAGAGTCTTTACTCTCTAAGATAACCATTTTGGTTTTTAAAACTCCAACCAATCACTTATTTCCTTTTTATATGTTTCACAAAATAAGTTATAAATCAATTAACTGCATATTTCAGACTACGATAAACTCTTCTTAACAGTCCAGTAGGTGAGATGAGTACACAACGACCTATTTGCCAATAAAGTATGTATTATAAATATGATTGAACAACACTTATCACTCATCAAACTCAAAAACGACTAGAAATCACCAACCCATATGATGACTCACCTAGCAGTGCTTTGTAATGTGAATATTAATTAGAGAATCTAATATAGTATTTCTACTTCGATCACTGCATGTATTAGAAACTTCGAGCAAGGTGCAATTACTTTTGTATAACTCGGAGGCATACACCACTGAATCCAATCAAATTAATCTATACCATGATAGCTGTTGTACGTAGTCTGGAGAAAAAGTATATGTCGATGGCTTTGCTTAGTGTCTGAGAGAGTCTAGTATTATCCACTAAGAGTGTATTGTATAGAGAAAGCGAGTTATTGCTCTTGTCTGCAAGATGTCTATTAAAGTATGTTCCAGATAAAATTTATGAAAATTTTGTCTCTCTGAATATTATACAATCCTTGTCTGATATTTGTTTGAATTTTAATTACAGTGCAAAAAGTATGATATAGCTATTTTGGGTGGAATATGTCTTTCCTTGTAAGTGTGGTCGGGAGGTTGGGGAAAGAGGTTTGGCGTGTGTGTTCGTTTTTGTAACTGCGTGGTTGTGCTGCTTCGTCCCGTATGTCCATCTCTCTAAAGTAACATAATTATATTTCAAACACAGTTTCCAGTTGTGACTAAAACTCTACTAAAATATATGTATATAAGAATCCAAAAATACTATATATATAACACTTATTATCAAAACATATTAGCATAAAATCATTAATTAGTTAATATTATATTATTATTAATTAATAATAATTAACTAATTTATAATATATATTATATTTAGATAAAAAATAAATCATAATATACTAATAACAATCGTATTACATTCATTATGTAACGAGTTTATTACCTTCCTTCCCCAGTACCTACCTATTATCTATTATATAACAGGTAACTATATAAATTATAGAAGTTTCAATCTTTAACCAGCAAAAGTCAGTACATTAAAAAATACTCAAATTCTTTATCACCATATACACACGCGCACAATAATATATATATTAATCTCAGATTATTATGTAGTCTGGCTATTATTTATTATCATTTATCACTGTATTGAGTTAGTGAGTATAATGTCACTCATTATTCAATTGGAGGCCGGGACTCTCCTCTAATAAAATTAAACATTAACTTACGATATTTTGATTATACCTTTTGAGTTCAATTTACTATTTAATAACAATGAAAACTAGTTTATTAAATGTTATACACATGAACGCTTATTTTAATACATTTAATGATCAATTTTTATATATCTCTAATTGCTAAACAATTTATTTTATTTCTATAATAGGTGATTTATATGTGAGTGACTTGGAGGAATTGCACTATCTCTGATTAGATCGCACACACTCTACCCAAGAAAATCAGACATACTGAGACGATTGCGGGTCCTTTCAAACAATGTGTGGTTGTCCATGCAGAGAGTCCGTAAAAGAAACCTTAATCTACACTATTTATGTATGGTCATTATTGTGTTGGGAGAAGAGTGTGAGATTCTCCTTTCCCCACAAAGCCCCTCTCGAAACCGACGTCATATAAATCTAAAAACTCACTCCAAAATTTACGTGGCAAGATACGTATGGTTGCTCTATGGCCAATAAAATATGTGAAACAAAATCAAGAAATCCACATCTATTATTTGGTATTTTAACAAATAAGATTAAGAATATACATAAAGAGAGCAAACTTTAATTCTCTATTATACACATAGCATATATATATATATATATATAATATATACTCAATATTACTACTATGAGGACTCAATAGCCTATCACGGACAGCCAATGAAATTCGAGTAATGACTCATTAATCTTAATATCATTTTGAACACTAATTGTTGAATAAGTATAGTGAGTATATACGAATGAATATTGATTTAACTTTATTGAGTTAATACCGTATATCCTTTTGCACACTACTCTAGCAGATAAGTATAGTGAGTATAACGAGATTTAATTAACTTACTTTCTTAGTCCTTACTATAATACATTACTGATATTATATCTTATAATACTAAGTAAGTTATTTATCAATTATTATTATTATTTATATATTATTATATTATTATTATTTATTATATTATTATTATTTATATTATTATTTAATTTAATTAATTATTATTTTAATATTAATATATTATTATTATTATAATATTAATTAATTATAATTAATTTAATTATTAATAGTTATGTAAGATGATAGTGTATTATACTAATTTACTAATAATATTATTTTTGAGTTAAATAAATTTCTAGTTGTATTTTGGATCCTTTTAATAACCCTTTTCTGGTATCTAAACTATATATGTATAACCTTAGCAATTTGACAAAACATGGCAGGCATAGAGCAGGAGACAAACACACTAAAACACCTTTCGAAGACATTCGATATATAATAGAACATGATATATCATATTTACCCTATTCACTTACTACACGGTTCATACATTAAATTACATCAATACATCACAACAATCTCAACTCATTCTAAAACACAAAGTTACAACCTTTATACACACAGGAAATACACTACAAACCATAATCATCTCACGAGGCATACCGCAACAACTGACAGGACCGGGGCCTTGGAGGCAAAGTTTCTTCTTTAAAGGATACTCCACAACTAAAGAGTCACATAGAGGTGTAGCTAATATTATATCTTTAAATCAAACTCAAGCACTTAAAATAACTAGGAAAGACAGCATCAACTCTCATTACTCGCAGTACTTCACTAGTACTCATTTTATATCTTGTATTATCACACAATGTACTATTGAGAGCATAATAATCTTTTATTTGTATAAGACAAAGTTTGAGTTAGTCACCAATATGTCCTTACAGCTATTTCTCTTTTACACTAATATACTTTTGAAATTTAATGTGGTGGTTTATCTTAGGTTTTTCCTTTCAATTCAGATATTAGAATTATAGGACAGATTTTAAAATTAAATTTTTTCTATTCCATTTCCTCTACTTTTGTGAATTAAGTGTAAATAAATGCTATTTCTGTATTTTTTTTATTCTTTTAAAAATTTAATAGATTGTTTTTTAATATATAGATAATTATGAACTGTCTTTTAACAAATAAAAATATATGTAAAATATAAATTTAATTATTTCAACGATGCCATTCCATTATTCTCATTTACATTCTCATTTTTTTAGTTTGAGTTTCTTATGTAATATTTTATTTGTTTATTCTTATTTATACAAATAATAATTGTGGAGGATTATACGTTATTCCCGTGTATACATTCTTTATATTGTATATTAAAATAATATTGGGTTATTTTCATGTAGATTCTGGATGCTTATCAACTCATTTAGGAGATTTATTATGTGTGTACTCTCTCATAAACTCTTTAAATCAATTTGTACATGTATAAATGATATTTCTTATCAGATGATCCTATTCACACACAAAAAAAATATAAGCTAACAAGTTTATAATATTCTATAACTGCAAAATTGTGACAGAGATATTAAAGTCCGTTCAATTTCTACCAAAAAATAACTCGTGACTAGCCGACACGAGGTAGTACGATGAAAGTAGGAGTTCCCGAGCCTTGTGAAATATAAATATCTAATATAAGATTTTATCAATAACCCATACTATATAATAAATACTCTATAATCCTCACCTACTATATATATATATACATTATATATATATATATATATATATATATATATATATATAATATCAATAGATTATATATATTATGGATCTATTGATAATCTAATATTAGATCTATGATCTTATATACTGATCTATTGTGATTCATGAATCTATAACTTTCGAGTATTCCATTTTGAGGGAAACATAATATTATAAATTGAAGTGCCTCCACCAATGTTTCGAGTGGAGTATACACAGAGACCACTTAAAGTTTTTAAATGCACTGATAACAAACGAATATATTCTAACGTAGCAAGGTTCCCTACTGCATATACTATCACATTATTATTTAATATAATAGTATATAATACTATTAACATAAAATCCCTATGAAATATAATAATAATATATATATACTATATATATATATATATTATATATATATTATTTATATATTTTTATATATATACTATAATATGAAACTAAGTAATTAATAATATTAACATAACAATATATATATATATACGAAAATATATTTGGCACTGTATATTAAATATAATCCAATCCATGATGGATAGTCAACAGAGAAACTCAGAAAAGGAATTAATAAAACAAGCTAACATCAAAAACTATACAACAAGAATGAAAAGGATACAACATACTTTATACCATCTTCAAATTTAAAGAAAAAGGTAATAATTTCTATATATTGTACATATATTTCAAACACAATACTTGCTATAAGATATACTATAATAAACGCTAAAATCACTACATATAGTTGGGTTATTCAAATCATTTTTAATGTTTTATTTTTTTACATGTGCATGCATTAAGCCTAATAAGGGTTGTAATCTATAAAAAATATATATCAAATTCTAATTATTGTTCTTGAGAAACAAATCTAAATAAACTCAGCAGATTTCCACTTTAAACGTTAAATATATATATTAAGTATAAAAATGTGAACAAAATTAATATCTATTTGAGTTATACATCATTCAATATGTTATGAGAATTTTTAAACAACGCTTTGCTAGCTTATTTGCGAGAGATCACAAAACATTATTCTCATATTTTAGAGATAATAATTATTACATTATTATTTCTAATACACGCTGGTTTATCATCTAATATATCACATTTATGCATAATCTCTAAATTAATAAATTTGTTAATATTTATTGTTAATTACTCAAACGAATATTAGTAATAGAGCAAGTGTATATCCCGATAAAACTTATAGCTTAATTTTATTTCAGTTATAATAATTATATATGATATTCAATTGTTTATATTTATATATAATTTAGAAAATAGTACGTTGTGAGAAAATTGATTATGATATATATGTATAACTCATTGACTAATGATAGATGAAATATAGGTTATACTGATATTTTTTGTTGCTATGTATAATCAGTTAATACTTATTTAATCTTGTTGTTATAAGTATAGTATAGGAACATTTATTGTATTGATGTCTCATATAAGCTATGTTTTAATATCGTAGAGTTTATAAGGATAGTATGCAGGTTTGTTGTTTAGTTAGCTATATTATTATTTACCTTTAGATCAGGTTAATTGATTTATGTATTATATAAGCTTTATTATTATTAATAGGTAGAATATGAGATTATTACATTTTCTAATAACGTTTAGGATCATGTACTTCATATTCGTGTGACTTTCAAACACGCTTGATGTTTGACAGAGACTTATGTCTCATTTGTTATTTTTAATATGTATGTGAGTGTGATCATGATCTCTGCGACGATATAATTATGAAATCTCTCGTATTAAAAAAATGAAAAATATTTATAGACTGATTATTAAGAATCTCATTTAACACGATTTGCTATCATAATAATCTATAGTGAAGTGATCAAATTAGTGATCTATGGATGAGTTGAAATGAGGAATTACGTAGTGAGATGGTTTGAATGATAAGATTTGAACTTTAGCTTGTATTGTGAGCCTTGTTGTCATTGTGGTTTATTGTTAACATTTATAGAATACGCATAAACAGTTTTTTAAATAAGTATTAATACATAACTCTTCGAAAAAGATGATTTATTTAGTATAGTGAGATACCAGAATATGCTTTAAGCTTACAATATTGAAGATGCCGGAGTGAAGAAAAATTAAAAATATTATAGTATATTATGATCAGAGTAACTAACAAGAGACGAATTTGATCTGGATAAATGATTGGAACATATATTACTTCCAATACTGAAGAAGCTAACTAGGAAATAAATTTAACACTAATTTATATATATGTAATAAATATATATATAATATTAAAACTTTTAACAAAAATAAATAATTAAAGTAAGTGAAGTAATATAAAATGCCGTTATAAAGATGAAAAAAAATGAGAGAGAGACTATATATTACGGTAATATAATATATGTTTATAAATTACTGAAATTATCACGAGTGGCACAAATATGCTAAATTCGGAAATCACCCGAGCTCTTAGCAATTATTTGAAAGGACTCGTTGATATGACTGTCAGAACAACGTGGATAGCAAGAAGTGAAGGAGGTGCAATACGTAAGTAGTCAGTCTCAGTTCGACTGCCATGACTGCCGAGAGAAGATGAACCTCAAGACTCCTGTTGAGCTCTCAATGCTTCTAAACGTGGTCTAGGTAATTACCTGGGGTGAGTTGCTTTTGAGTGTGCTCTAAGATGAGATTGAATAGTAGTGTGTGGTGGATCTGCAGTTCAAGTGTTATTATGTGATTAGAATCTACAATAATATAAAACTCATACATAGTTCATAGATATATAGATCTGAAGAACTCAAAATATCATATTATTTATTATCATAATCAAAGCTTGCAAAAATCTATAAACTGCCTGTTTGACAATCCCATATTAAAAAACATGAGAAACTAAAAGCAATTTTTTACCAAAATAAAACATATAAAATAAATGATTTATATAAATAGTATCAATAAATTAATTAAAAACAATACTATTTAATCACAATAATAAAAATTATAAATAATAATATAATATTACTACTAAATAAATTATAATTACATAATAAAATTAATAATAAATCATACTCATGTTTAAGATTATAAAACAATATTATATAAATAGTTAATATAAGGTATACATATAAGAGATAATAAATTCATCACTCATGTTACTACTATCTTTCGTTCTATAATATGTGTTACATAATGATAAGAATATTACTGGTATAAGCATAATAGATATAATCTAAAAATATCTCGTTTATAACGTACTATACTTATCAACTATGTGTTACAAAAGATATTAAATTTAAATGATCATTATCTCTATTACGTAATTTTACTATTGGCTGTCGTGATGGAATAGCCAATATGTACTAGTATATTTCTCTGATTGGTCTAATCTAAATTTAGACGTAACATAAATTACGTATAATAGTTTAGGTATCGGGTAAAATGAAAGCAATTTAACTATAACCAAATGTTCTTATAAGTTGTCATGAGACTACTTCTGTGACAATAATATTTAGTAATCGTGCACGCGTTATTGGTATTGTGAAGATCTATGTGGAATAATAATAATAATAATAATAATAATGAATAATAATAATAATAATAATAATAATAATAATAATAATAATAATTATATAAATAATATTATAATAATAATAATAATAATAATATAATAATAAAATAATAATAATAATAATAATAATAATAATAATAATAATAATAATAATAATTATTTGTGCGGTTGTGTAGGTAAAGATTGAGTTGTTATGCTGACTTCTGCCTGGTAAGTTGAACTTCTATTTAGTTACCTTGTTTAAGATGCTGTATGTAAGTTAAGCATGGATGAGATATATTTTTTTTTTAGTTTCATATTATAATGTTAATGTAAAATTAACAATAACAATTCTTAGAGATATGTTTTGAAATAAGTGTTGAGCATATTTCTCATTTAACTTGAACTTTTGATATATAAATACAACAACAGCAACAACAACAGCAACACAACAACAAACAACAAACAACAACAACAGCAATACAACCAACACAACAACAACAACAACATGTTCAACAACAACAACAAAATTTCAACAACAACAACAACATCAAACAACTGCAACAAATGCAACAACAAACACGACATTTCAACAACAACAACTACCTACATAAAGAAATTATTTTTATGTTATGCTATACAAAATATGACTTGATCAATAGATAAAGATCAATAGATCATAGATCATGGATGGGGGAGGCTAAGTGGTTTGATTAACTGATTTACTGATTTACTGCTTTTAGGGTATGTAAAACAATGCAAATTTTTTGAAGTTATAAATCATAAAAGGGAATAATTTTTTTTTTAAGTAAAAAAACAAAATATTTAAAGAAAAACAAAACAAATTAAATAAGTTTTTTGTGTTATGTCTTACAAAAAGATACTATAATCTGACTTGAAATCAATACGATCCATAGATCAATAGATCATGGATGGTAGGAGGATAAGAGTGGGTGGTTTGATTAACTGATTTACTGAATTACTGCTTTACTGATAATGTAAAATGCAAATTTTTTAAGTTATAAACATTAAACAAGAATAAATTTTTTAGTAAAGAACAAAATATTTAAAGAAAACAAAACAAAAATAAGATGAAAAGTTTTTTTGTGTTTATGTCTATACAAACTATGTACTTGAATCTTTAGAATCAATAGATCATAGATCAATAGATCAATACAGATCAATATACCACGAATGGGTAGGAGGGTGCCGGAGGGCAGTTTGATTAACTGATTTGACTGCTTTAGGGTATGTAAAACATAACGAATTTTAATAAAAATATGATTTGAATTATTTGATCAATAGATCAATAGATCAATAGTATCAAGTAGATCTAATAGATCATGGAAGTGTAGGAGGGTGGTTGAGGGTAGTTTGATTTACTGATTATACTGATTTACTGCTTTAGAGTAAATGCAAACCTAACAATTTTAATAAAAAATATGACTTGAATCAATAGATCAATAGATCAATAGATCAATAGATCAATAGATCAATAGATCAATGGATTATGTTTGGGTAGGAGGATAGAGTGGGTGGTTTGATTTACTGATTTACTGATTTACTGCTTTACTGATTTACTGATTTACTGATTTACTGCTTTAAGGTATGTAAAAATACAATTTTTTTAAGTTATAAACATAAAAAGATAAAAGTTTTTGTTTTTGTTAATAACAAAGTATGACTTGAATCTCAATAAGATCAATTAGATCAATAGATCAATAGATCATGGATGGGTAGGAGGATAGAGTGGGTGGTTTGATTAACTGATTTACTGATTTACTGCTTTAAGGTATGTAAAAATACAAATTTTTTTAAGTTATAAACATAAAAAGTATAAAAGTTTTGTTTTGTTATACAAAATATGACTTGAATCAATAGATCAATAGATCAATAGATCAATAGATCATGGATGGGTAGGAGGATAAGTGTGGTTGGTTTGATCTAACTGATTTCTGATTTACTGGCTTTTGGGTATGAAAACTGCAAATGTTTTAAGTTATATAAACATGAAAAAGAATAATTTTTTTAGTAAAAACAAAATGTTTAAAGAAAACAAACAATAGATCAATAGATCAATAGATCACGGATGGGTGGGGTGGGTGGTTTGATTAACTGATTTACTGATTTACTGCTTTAGGGTATGTAAAACATGATAATTTTAGTAAAATATGACCTAATCAATAGATCAATAGATCAAAATAGATTGGATGGGTAGGAGGGCTGCGCAGGGGGTGTTTGATTAACTGATTTACTGATTTACTGCTTTAAGGTATGTAAAATGTAATTTTTTTTACGTTATAAACATAAAAAGAATAATTTTTTTAGTAAAAACAAAATGTTTAAAGTAAATAAAACAAAAATAAATAAAAGTTTGAAAAATAAAGTTAGAAAAATAAATTTAAATAAAATTTTTTTTAAAAAATTAAAATAAAAAAATTAAACACAAAGTATAAATGTAAAATAAAACTTATAAAAATACAAAGTGAAAAAAAAAAAAAAAAAAAAAAAAAAAAAAAAAAAAAAAAAAACAAAGTTTAAATGTAAAAATAAACTTAAAAAAAATAAAATAGTATAATAAATAAATTATAAAAGAATTTTTTAAAAAATAAAAAAAAAAAAATTAAACACAAAGTATAAATGTAAAAAAAAACTTGTAAAAAATAGTTAGAAAAAAAAAAATTAAACAAAGTTTAAATGTAAAATAAATTTTTTAATAAAAATATGTAAAAATACAGTACGTGCAAGCAAACAATGCGCATATCCACTATTAATTTTCGGTTAACGTTTATAAAAGAAAATGAGATCTGAAAATATAAATGTCAGTCTTCAACATTTAGAAAACGGGTTTAAATGCTTTGCATGATGCAATGATTGTGACATGTACTGTTACAGCAGAGCACTTATGTTAACAGTAATGATATTTTATTATTAAACGAATGTTTAATAACTCGGCACCGCACCGGCTCCGTCACGGTGGCCTGGTACCACTCTGTCTCCTTCTCAAAAGACTCTTTCCTTCATCCATTCCTCTTGCTCTTCTTCTTTCCTTTCTTCTTCTGTTTTGGCATTCCTGCATTTTTTTCAGTCGGGAACCCCCTCCGTTGGGGGTCCCAGACACCCTTTAAGAATATTACCGTCATTTTCGAGATCTACAGGTCAAATAACATATATAAAGATGATACCAATATGGGACCAAACGAATATTTATTAACTCAGCCCGCACGGCTCCAGCACCGGTGCCGATGCAAACTCCTCAGATTCCGATACCAACTCCTTCTCCAACCTCTTTCCCTTCTCTACTCTTCCTCCTCCATCCTTCCTTGCTTTTTTCCGCCAATCTTCTTTCTCTTCCTCTGTTTTGCATTCCATGCATTTCTTCTTTTTTCAAGAAGGGACCCCCCTCCGGGGGGAATCCCTGAACTCCGAAGCCGAATCCGACTCGGAATCCTTTTCCAACTCCGAATCCTCTACCCAGCCTCCAAATTTCAGCCCTCTACGATCAATTTAATTTTTAGGGGCTGCGCCCCCCCCTTAAGGGGGGGGGACGGCTGGGGTACGCTAATCCTGGCTGTGCGGGGCCATATATCTGGTTATAATATATATTTATTATTTATTTTATTTTTTTTTTTTATTTATTATTTATTTATTAATTAATTAATTAATTAATTAATTTATTTATTAAATTAATTAATTAATTTATTTATTAATTTTTTTTATTAATTTATTTTTCATTTTTATTGTTTCGAAAAAAACCTGCGGTTTTTTTCGTCGGTCGAAGGGCGGTAATTACCCTTCCGGGCGGTCGATCGTTTACTTCCGGTTTTACTTCCGGCCTCCAATATCCCCACTCTACTACTTGTGAATTAATCCGAACGTTGAAAAATTTTTAAAAAAAAAATTACTTTCGTTATATTTTTTTCAATGTAAAAGTCAACCAGAGCACGTAGAAAGATACATTTAACATCGATATAGTGGTTAAAAACATCGATAATCGTTGAAACTGCATCAAAATGATCTACCGACATTTGAACCTTCTAGGAAACGCAAAAAGCCCCCCTTTGGGGGGCTCAGCCCCACTTCTGGGCTAAACCCTTGAGTTCAGGCTCAGAAACCTCGAAAGTCTGGTCTTGACTGACCTTGATTCGTTTCACCTGACTTAGCCCCTCCTTCGGTTGAGGACTGACTTATTATTATAGGGTAAACCAACAAAAGAAATGCGGCTCTGTGTCTCAAGCCTGAGTTACCAGATCTTCGCCACACCACCATTACTATGACCACAATACTTCAATGTGGAGACACAGCACCCCTTGTGCTACAAGGGTGGGGCGTCGTAAAGGTCGTGGTAAGCGAGTGGTAAGTTCACTTGAGCACTTCTGCCGCTGCAGTACATATAGAAAAGAGATCAAAGCACCAACATCGCGCGGCAAAAATAGAGGGTCAAGTGAACTGAAAAGTCAGAACAGTTTTAAGCTTTGGGCATTTGACTTGACCTAATCCAACAAGCGGATACAGAGCCGCCCAGATATAAGAGCAGTACTTCATAAAAGACCGGGCAAAAATGAAATAGCTGCAGCAGATGATAATAGGATGAAAGTCTGGAAGTTCAAAACAAAACTCCCAGTTTCTTTGGGGGCCCCTAGCAACCATTGTGATGTGAGGTTTCAAGACTTTTTTTTGTTTATGTTAATGCTAAGGATGTTTATAGCTGTCAACAGGAGAGACAAGAGAACCATCGAAAGAGATAGGCAGAATTAGAGGTGTCTTAGAGACGGAGATTTGTAGTTTAACGAATATTTCACAAGGTTGAGACGACCCCAACAGGAAATTCTATCCAGATCAGCGAGAATGAATCAGAATATTAAGGACGAAGAGGCAACTTCTAGAAGTAAAAGAGGGAGCAGAATTGAATGAGTTGAAGAATGAAGGATTGATTCATTGGCATATGAGTGAATACGGTTAGATGTGGGCAGGTGAGAATATCATTATGAAAAGTAGAATAAAGTAGGAGACAAGACAAACTTCTGAGGAACAACCATATTGACAGAGAAACAGTCGCTCCATCCACAGCTGAGTATTGAACGATTTGAAAAATAGCTAGACATAAGGCAAAGGGAAGAGGCAAACCCAAAGGAGGGGAGCTTGGGGAGCAGTGACCCGTGCTATATCCGGTCAAAATGCTTTGGCTATGGTCAAGGCGCCACCACGCAAGGTCTCCCCGTATTTCTAATGGCGGAAAAACCATAAATATCCGTTAAAAAGGAAAGTATATCGTCAGTAGACCTCGAGCGCCGCCGATAAGCCGTACTGCGATCGCAAAGAAGGGAATGAGATTCCAGATGATCTACGAAGTGAGTCGAGAAGGGTTTCAAAGATCTGAAGAATAACAGTGAGAGCTATAGGGCGATAGTTAGAAGGATCAAGGCGGCTTCCTCTTTCTTTTTTCAGAATAGCTTGGACAAAACGTGCTTTCAACACTGATGGAAAGTGCTAGTATTGAGACAAAGAGAAAATAGTTGAGATCGAGGGGATCGTCAGCACGAAAGAACACTCCATCAAAACTCGGGGAGAAGCAACCGGGCACCACCTCCTTCAGTTCATAAATTCTTAGGGGCTATGCACCGTGAATTAAATGTAATCACAGGCAAAGGCATAGGACACCGTGAGAGAGAAGGAGTAGAAAATAGGAATGACAGACCTCACAGGTTGAGTTAGGAAAATAAGAGGCCAAGAGAGATTTGGCCTTTTCAGTTGGAGTATTGGCAACAGAACCATCAGATCCCATCAGAGCGAATGAAGAAGAGGAAATACAAATTTACAGAAGTTGTTAGAGATGTTTTTGACAAGAGGGCCAGAAACATCTGTCAGTAGGAGAAACAAGGATGTCATTGCACTTTCATCTAATGAAAGTTTGCTTTGCTCATCGAAGAGTACATATCCCTGCAACGATTTTAGCTGAATGAAAATTAGCAAGAGTGATAGGAGATTTTTTCACTCCTGATATGCACTGTCTCTAGCCTGAATGGCAGAGAACAAGCACGATCGAAACATGGTATTTGAGGATAGAAAGATTTAGTTGAGAAGGAATGAACTTGCTTATCCCAATCAACGATTACAGCTTCCACTTATTCAGCCAAAGTATGAAGCAACTTCAGAGACAAGCAGTAACTCAAATTTAGTTTACGTAAAAGCGACGCATAACCCCCAAAACGCCCGAAAAACCCCCCCCCCCCCATAGGACAGGATGGATGTTGGGAGAGAAAGTAATTAATAAAATGAAGAATAAAAGGCTGCTGCCAGTTTTACCAATAGGAGCGAGGGTGCTGTATTTATAGTGAAAAGGACTAGTGGTGAATGCATAGTTAAGGTGTGTCAGAATTGGTTGGGACGGTCCGGAATGTGTGTAGGTTCCTTATTTAGTTGCTCCAGATCTTTGAATGTGAATGATAAGCCCTCCTCCCCACCTAGTATCAGTAGGAAGGAGCCCAACCATTACAGTGTTAATGTACATTGAAATCCCCTATATAGAGATGGAGAGATTAACAGTTCCGCCGGAAGCTAGTAAGATATTTCCAAATAAAGGGCTGAAATCTGTTTCTGTTAGAAAAACAGTAGCAGAAGCACAAAATTATTGTAGTAGAAAGAAAAAGATTTTAAGGCCCACAAAACATCGAAGTTAGGAGAATTCGAGATTTTGGAGACGTGTTACAGGAGTTTTATGTTTACATAGCACATACTCCACTCTTTTAGAGGAATTCATGAAACAAGTTAATTAGTTTGGTAAAAAAATATTAAACGAGTTAGAGGATGAATTCTTAGCCATCGGGTCTCAGACAAGAGTAGCTAAAGGTTAGATTAATAATAATAATAATAATAATAATAATAATAATAATATAATAATAATAATAATAATAATAATAATTAATTCAATCCCAAACTTTAATAATAATAATAATAATAATAATAATAATAATAATAATAATAATTTTTCTTGATTTATAATAATAATTTCTCTTGATTAATAATAATGATTTATTTATATATAAATAATTATATTCCTTATACTTCAACTTTATTTTTCATGTAATTTTAATGTATAGTAAGTATCTCAAAACATTGATTTTAAGAAAAAATTTAATATGTGAGAACATGGACAGATACAAAATTGCTAGTATCTTAAATTTAGAATTCTTAAAAGTATGATGCACAAACATAATCTTTCTCCAGTTTCCGGTGTAATATTTCCTCACTTCACTTAATCAGCAAAATAATAGGCAGAAATTGCTATGACATGACGATGACGATTGCGAAAAAAATATGGGCTGATTTTCCCGGCGGTGAACGATGACGATGAACGATTCATACCTCCCGATCACTACCTTTCTTATATCGAAACTAGATTTATTTATTGAATCTAAAAGTTTCTCGTATTCGTCATTCAAAAAAAGTAAGAAGTATCAGGCATATTAACCAATAACCATACCGATACGATACGATACCCCCAAAATGGCCGATACTGCCGATATATTAACCGATACCACCAAAAATGGCCGATACTACCGATATCGATACCGATACTATCGGTAAACCCTATATAATATATATTATATATTATATATATTATATATATATATATTATATATATATATATATATATATATTAATATATATATTGTATATATATATATATATATATATATATATTATATATATATTATAACTATATATAATATAATATATATATATAATATCTATATATATATATATATATAATATATATTTATTTAAGCGCAAATTATTAGATAGAGCTCAAGCGCAAATTATTAGATAAGCGGCAAATTTCGCTTTGCGCTCTTAAAAAAGGTTTGTTGAGCGCAAATGCAAAAGCGCACATTTTTAAAAAAATTAGTCTGCAAACGCAAAAGCGCACATTTTTTACTTAAAGCGCAAATTGCGCTTCATTTTGCGCTTATGCACTCTGATATATATAATTAATATATATTATATATATATATATATATATATATATATATATATATATATATATAGTATATATATATATATATAATATATATATATATATATAATATATATATAATATATTATATATATATATTACTTATATATATATAGTATATATATATAATATATATATAATAATAATATATTATATATATATAAAGCAATTTTTTGGTTTGTTGAAAAGAAAAGCATTTCATTTACATATAATACAAAATGTTGGAAGATCTCCGACTAGGAATTTAAAATTACAAACGTAATTTACGCAATTTGCATAGCTTTTCAAATGGTGAAGATGTAAAAGGGTGAAACATCGGGTAGCGCAGGATCCATATTCTGCAAAAATAAAAATAAAATTGTTTATTTCTTTTAAAACAAATGTGTGTATAGAAGTGTTTGTGCAGATGTGTCTGTTTATTGTTTATTTTTAATCTCATGTGGTGAAAAAGACCAAAGGTATACATGAAGCCACCAGAGTTAGTAAGTCCATTCCATACTTTACGAGCAGTGGACACGAAGGGATGAGCACATCGGTTAAGCCTGGGGTCAGTAAGTTTAACAGAGTATGAATGATTTAAGACAGGGTGAAGTCTGGGGTCAGTAAGTTTAACAGAGTATGAATGATTGATGAGTCGTGTTATGTTTTTATTAATTATATATTGTATTCTCATAATTGATTTGCAATTTATTATTTAAGAAATTTTCTAATTATATTTTTATCATGAAAAAAAATTATGGTTTAAAACTGAACTTCAGTAGATACAAAATTATAGAAAATATAAAGTATAAATTCGTTTTCCCTTTATTTTTAATATATTATTATTATTATTATTATTATTATTATTATTATTATTATTATTATTATTATTATTATTATTATTATTATTATTATTATTATTATTATTATTATTATTATTATTATTATTATTATTATTATTATTATTATTATTATTATTATTATTATTATTATTATTATTATTTTATTATTATTATTATTATTATTATCATTATTATTATTATTATTATTATTATTATTATTATTATTATTATTATTATTATGCTCAACACCATGTTTCATATGACTACAGGGTGGTGTTAGTTGTAGAATTTTTTTTCATATTTCTACGGCTATTCATGGGAGGAAACAAAATTAGCATATAAGGGGATCCCTGCCCTTGGTAGCCAAGCGAAGAGGTCTCTCCTCATATGATCCTATGTGTCGCTATATTCAAACTTCAATATATATATATATATATATATATATATATTATATATATATATATATATATAATATATATATATATATTATATAATATATATTATTATATATGATATATATATATATATAATATATATATATTCTTCTTTCCCTCGAACATAGTTTCTCCACTTTTGATAATCTTTTTTTCAAACAAACTTATGGCCTTGCTATGGGATCTCCTTTATCCCCCATCTTAAGTAATATCTTTATGGAGTTAATTGAATTTTATTATATAACTCATCATCTTCTTCTTCTTAATTCTACATGGCTTCGTTATGTAGACGATATCTTTTGTTCAATTCCTAAAAACACTAATATTAATGACATTTTGCACCTAATTAACAACATTCATCCTTCTATTTCTTTCACACATGAGTTACCCCAAAATTTCTCCTTACCCTTTCTCGATACACTAATTTCCTGGAAAAACTTAACTTGCTTGTCATACTCTGTCTATAGGAAACCCACATCTTCATCATCATATATACATTGGTTCTCTACCCACACATATAGTACAAAATTAGCCACTCTTACTTCACTTTATCTTAGAGCCTTAAATATCTGTTCTCCGTCTAATCTATTAACAGAAACTAAATTTCTTCTGTCTACTTTTACTAAATCAAATCGAAATCAAAATATTATAGTTAGTTATCCCCCTATTTCCAAAACTAATATAACTTATCTTTCCATTCCCCTTCATTTAAATTATAAAATTAAACATGAGGTTCGGTCCCTAAAAGATATTTGCTTTACTGAAAAAACATATACGATTCCTCTTAAAACCTTTGTTTTGTAACCGCCGCAAATCGCGTAATAATAATTTCTAGCGCATTTAAAGATTCAAAGAGTTAAAATTGTCTCCGAAGGGTTTCAAAACGGTAGCAACAAAAGATTTTCTACAGAAAGCTGGATATCGAACATCGTCAGGATTACTGACAAAGAAACCACAAATTCAGACTCTACTCAATAACCATGCAAATGTAATAACCCCAAAATCAATTTACAAGACGCTTCTCGTACCCAACTGCAGATCAGGGTTAAAAAAAGAAAAATAGCATAGAATCGGTGTTCATTTATAATACAGACAATTTTAACAAGATTCCAGGCGAGATAAAGTTGGATAAGATTCAAAACTCCTTTCTGCTTGCTTCGAACCTCTTAAAGGATATCAAGAAAAAAGATTCATAAGGACCAACCAACTCAGAATCAGCATTAGTTTTAGTCCCTTTTTTCTGTAATGTATTTCAGTTCTTGTTAACTTAAATTCTGAAAGAGGCCTTTATAATGTATTAGGCGAAACGTAAAATTGTGTATAAGTTTTAATTGTTTAAATATTTTAATGTGTCGATAATAAAGATTTTATTGTGCCAAGGGTATATTTTCACATAAATTATCT
>JABUQX010063075.1:25000-43688 GCA_015478945.1 Trachelipus rathkii
GACATTGCATTCACCCGCTTGAAAGTTCTGCACTGAGATCGAAGCATATAAATTACTATTCTTTGTGTATTCTTCAAGATTTACCCCCGTACCGCTATCACCGCATGAAACAGTATTAGCTATTAGATCGTAAAATGGTCTCGAACATTAGATGATTGGTGCCCCATTGTATAATATTTCATATCCGTCCGTAAGTTTGTCCATTTACATGTAAACTGACACCCGATACTCGATAATTCATGGGTAAAATTAAATAGTTTGGTTTCAACTCTTCTGATGGGATACTTAGATGAAGTGTTCAAAGCGATTTCTCATTTCCAAGTGTCTCTGGGGAAATGATTTATTTCACCTTTCTAACATTGAGATAGACCTCTAACAATTGAAAAACAGGCTCTGGCATACAGTCGTAGGCAGCAGGTTTACTTTTTATTTTATGAGCAAATTTAGGATTTGATCTGGTTAAGTAGATTCTAGTATCTAACAAGGCTGAAGAATAAGTCTTTTTTGAGGTGAAGATATCACCATTAGGCCATAAAATTCATAAGTGTTATTTGTGACTTTCGCCGCTTTATCTATGTGCGGCCAGACTCGTCTGGAAACTATAAAACCATATGATTGAAGATGAGAATTGTTTAGTCATCGTCTGAAAATTTAATCAAATGCTCTATATAACTTCTATAAGGATAATTAGGCAGCTGTCGCACCAAGGTGAATGTTTCATTGAGTATAAACGTCAATCTGGATTAAAACAAGTATAGCAGGAAATTTGACTCTGTTACATCTATGTGATTCGTCAACGGAAGGAAAGATCTTACCATCAGGACTTCGTCAATTTCGTTTTTAAATATAAAAAACACATTTGGATTGGATCTAGATACTGACTCTGGAAGTGCCTGGAATATTGAGGCTCGAAGGACATACGGTGCTGGTGATGTCGAATGAGCTGGATTAATGCGATGAAATTGGTCTCCCTTAGCTAATGGGTAGGGACTCATGGAGAAGAGATCCAATTTGCTCTTGCAGCAGGTTCCCCTTGGGGCCTAAAAAAAAAGAAAATGAAAAAAAAAGGTTTAAAATTGCATCTTGTTTTCCAAGTTTCATGGGGCGGAAATAGTGTTGGCCGTATAATGAGGGGCAGGGAAGTGGCTATTACTTTCTTATATACAGTATAGTTGTATGATAACACATTTTTTAGGAAAGGAATACCTGTTAGTGAATTAAATAATAGCAAACGACATAATGATTTTTTCTTCAGAGGTCGTTTGCAAGCTTAGGCTTTTTTTCTTGGTTGTGATTTTCTTGAGTCTTTACTTGCGCCTTGCTTGGCCTGTCATTTTACGTCTTATTCGGTTCTTAACGTCATCCAACATCTTCATCAGAAAACATAAGCCATTCGTCTTTTCAATGAACACGTGGATTGGCTTCCGGCCGCTATATCTTGCATAGTGTCAGGCCTGCTCTTATGCCTTTTTACCTAATAATGTTACTACCTTACCCTCTTAAATAATCTGGTAGTGCGACTTCTCCATAATTTAGTAAAAAATCCTCCAGACCTTATTATCCTTTGTAATTTAGCCTCATAAACGAATACTTCTTTTCCCTATTCGCATTACTATTATTTCCAAGGAAGTCTTTTCTTATACTATCTTAACACTGTGAGAGTCATGTTATGATGAAAAATAAAGCTGATTATCATTTAATATATCTTGCAGTTGGCCTATTTCGTTGAAGGATTTCCAATGTATAATAGATATAGCATATAGATATAGCAATAAGCATATAAGTTCAGATTTTTCCAAACTGTTTAAAAATATTCGCATCAATGTTATAGTCAGAGCTGGCAGTACTTAATACTTTTTGTGTACTTAAAACAAGTACTTAAGTACTTTTCAAAACCAGTAATTAAGTTTAGTACTTAAGTACATTCAAAGTACTTAAGTACAGAACTTAAATATAAAAGTACTGCACAGGTCTGAATCTGTAAAGAATTTTTTTTTAAATTTTAGGTTACCATTTTACGTGTTGCAACTTGTATAGAACAATGTAGCATGCTGACAATATATATATATATATTATATATTATGATATTATATATAATATATATATATATATAATATATATATATATATATATATATATATATATATTATATATATTATACATATATTATATATAATATATATTAATAGTATATATATATTTATATATATATATATATATATATATAAATATATATATTATATATTATATATATATAATATATATATATATATAATATATATATATATATTATATATATATATGATATATGTATATATTTGATCTATATTATATACATATATATATATATATATAATATATATATTATATATATATGTAATATATATTATATAATATAATATGATATATATATAATATATGATATATAATATATATTATATATATATATATATATAGTATATATATATATATATTATATATTATATATATATAGATATATATTATATATATATATATAATTTATATAATATTAACGTTATTATGTATTTTAGGGTCTAGTGAATAATTACAATATTATTAATACTCACTCTGCGTGTTTGATCGTGTTGTATGACTCATTGTATGACTCGTTGGTAGTGCTAGTGAAACACAAAGGTAAAAACTTTACCAATTGATGGCTAAACTAGAATTACCACCCTTCAAATCAACCGAAATAGAATTTATTTCTGAATATGTTGATGTATTGGCACCACTTTCAATTGCCCAGTGATCGTCTTCAGGGTGAGAATGATATTTATTACGGTGAATTACTTCCAAATCTACTTCTTGTAGAAAACAAACTGGCAAATCTAAATGTCGAAGGCAGTCAGCATTGTGCCCCCTCATCAAAAGCTGTCTTCAAGGTTTTCAAAAAAGATTTGAAATTTTTCCTCAATTTAGAAAATGAACAAGTAGGCACGAGGCGATAATTTCAAGCGTTACTCCCCATATTTCAAATTGAGGTGGGTCACAATCAATACAAGATGGAATCCATGAAGAAAGAAGGTCGTGAAGAAGATACTCCTTTGGCGCGCAACGATTTTTCTACCCCCTAAGACTCTTCGTGAGTCGAATCTGCTCTCTAGCAAGTGAAGAAGGGGACTATTTCGGTTTTGGAATAACATGTTATAGTTAAAACGACTGCTTCTTTCTAATATGAACTTTACACAGCAGTGTACCATTCGTGAATGGATAAGGCCTTCCTTCTACATCCTTTGTATGTACTCTTATAGAATAAATTTGGGACCTGCTTAAGGCAAGAGAGTGAATATTTAGGGAATGTTATAATTCTGCTCTCTTTAGGAAAATACGCTACTCTTAACAGAAGGGGCTGTAATGTCCCCTATATATTGACGGTCCACTATATCATTGTAAACGTATGCCATGCCTTGGTGTTTGAGCATCTCGGAGGGGGTGCATGTATAATGCAGCACCCTTTCTTGTTCATCGATGATCTGCTCCCGTGATATGAGGTGATTCTCCACCGCAGGTATAACCCTCTTCAGCATAGTAGGGGTATCATGAAGTATGTCTAGCCACCCATCGCGCTCATGGACGTGTTTTCGCTGCCATGATGACCACTTGAGAAAAAACATATTCCTTTTTCTAAGTTTAACTCTAGCTGCTTACCTTAGCGTAATTAATACTTCATCTTCAAAGGGGTAAACAGTTGTGCTGTAAACTAGGTACGTGCACATATTACTATTCGTAAAGAGCATGTTTAAATAACTGAGCATAGGCAAGTTACCAATGAAAAATACGTAGCTTCTAAGTACAAATTTTTCATAGAAGTATTCTTTTGTACAATCCGTCACACGGTTCTGTAACCTGTGTTTTTCACTTCTAATATAGTTTCAGCACATTCTACACTTCTGTAAACCAACATCCAGTAAAGATTGTGAGGTACATTCTCCATATCGGTATTTAATATCATCTCACACAGCCCTACTTCATGCACGCCTTTTTCAATCTCAACTCGGTTGTGAAATCAGGTAGTTTATTATCAGGATGTAGATTCAACGAAGAAGATAGAAGCGATGAACGGGATAAGCTAAATAGAAGTGATCTGCACTCTCCATAATTACGATGAACACTAATTAATGATTTTTAATTGCTTTTATATAGGAATTAAACTTAGCAGGGTACCCCGCCCATTTTACCAAATACTGTTTATTTCTACCCCTACCTTTTGCATATAATATCTTTTCAATTTTATATACACTACTTTCGGGGTTGAAGCGTATTTTTTTGTATTTCCTGTTTATAAAATCCTCCTTTTATCTTTTCACCATCTAAATCCTCCACATAATATAATTTTAAACGTCATCAGGGAAATCCCTGATATTATGAACTCTGAAAACTTCTACTGACCATCCTGATTCATAACCTTTTCTAAACCTTTCTTCCGCTCTGAAAACTCTTACATAATCACCCACGCTTACACCTGAATTATCTTTATTTTTCTGCCCCTTCGGTGTTGTTGTTGGGTCACTGGTTTTAATTTCAACATTTCTAAAGGGATTGATTTTATAGTTCTATGAAACTATCTATTATAGGAAAAAGCAAGATCGCTCAGTATATCAATGTAATTAAAAGTAATCATGCGAGTGAAGTATCGATGCATTCGCTCTTTAATCGTACGCTGAACTCTTTCAACTATAGCAGCTTTATTTACTGAGAATGTGTTGTAATACCCCATATCATTCTTTTTAACTAATTATAAACGGTAAAAATAAACCATATTATAATTAAAATTTATACACCAAAAAAATATACCCAATACAGCATCTGGACAGGCAGAGGTCAACACACATATACAAAAGTTGGGATTTTTCAATGATCCAAGGCTATTTAAAAAGAGGAACTAGGAGTGACTTCACCAACGTTCATAGTGTAACACTATTTCACACATAAAGGTTGTTTAGGAGCGAGGTGATTAGCTCAGTGTTATTAGCATTCTTAAGGCTTATTATATGTTGCGCTTCATTTGATACAATTAGGGTTGAGGTTCAAATTTTCTATCAGAGATGATAAAGACTAAGTTAAACTAATGTCCTCTTTTAAATAAATTCTTTACCATTAGTTTATATTATATTATATTCTTTATATTATTTACAATTTCAATAATCATTAAATCGAACTTAGTAGCAATATTTAAATTATAAATATAAAGGGAACGAGGGATAAGCTATCTAGCTGGACCATGAGTAGAAGATGTGAGCGCCATAGAACTGAGCACAAGCCTCTGGAGGTTGCATATTTAATCTGTTTGGTATAGTTATACAGAGAAATACCCCCATTATTCATGGTGTAAGAGGATGGAAGTAATGTTAGCATCGGTATTATGTCCTCGCATAAAAATAAAAAAAAAAAAATTTGTTGTTTCTCCTATTTTTTAGGTGGAAAAAATTTAGTAGAGAGATATTATTAAGTGACTTATTTATTTTTATGGTGACATCTTAAACAATTTCCTTCTCTTAAATGTATTTATGTAATGTTCCTAAATAAAGTAATTTAATCTTTAATTAAAATTAATCATAGATTTACGAAAGGTGAATCTTGATGTGAACATTAGTTCAGTAGATATGTGTGACTGTAGATTTTTTAAACATAGAAGCTCGATGTTTCAACGAATATCATGCTAGATTTAATCGGACTGTCGATCGTTAATGTCAGTTGTTGCTGATGTTCGAAAACTATATGGCAAAATAATTAAAAGGTCGAGTTATAATGTAATGGACTCTGTCTCTAAGACTTCTGATAATTATTTATATAAGCAATCGGGTATATTGTCTGAATTTAAACTCATATTCCGCTAAATACAGCTACGGTGGCTCAATCCCCAGAGTATTTAGAGTTCAATGTAATAATTTTATTTCTTATTTTACCTCTTATTTAAATTATATCCTATTTATTGTATTTGACGAATTTCTTATTTGAACTTTATCTAATATCGCTCTCTCGGTTTTTTCACTTAAATATTGAATTTAGTTATTATATCCTCTATTATTATATATTTATTTCATTATATGTTATTTAATGATATTAAATGACAGACTTTATAATGTATCTCAATTTCTAAATTGCTTTGGTCTTAGAAAATATTTGAATTACAAAGAAAAAATATGAATTTTACTATCTTTAATTAATTTTATTTTTTATTTAATTTTTATATATTATAATTTATATAATTCATTTATTCATTATATAAATAATTTATAGTTTTGAATTTTTTAAGTCTTTTAATATCTTAGTCTAATATTTTTATCATTCCTTTTTAATTCTTTTTTTAAAAATATTAGTGGTAGATTTATATTATTTTAATAACAGACTGACTACTTTATTTTTATTTTATTATGATATGTTTATTTTTTCATTTTAAAATTTAATAATCAACAAATTATTCCATTTAATTAGTAAATATTAATGTTATTTAACAATATCGAAACTTACTGCAAAATTATTATCACCAATCACAAAATACGGTTATGAACCATATATATAATCACTCGTAAGTTATTATATAATATTATATAATAAATTTTTATAATAATAATAATTGAGTTATATTAATGGAAATTTGAATGTTAATATCTTTTAAATCATAAATCATTTATTTATTTTTATTTATTATTTAATTCTATCAAATTCGATTATATTACAAGCTTATAATTAAATTATTATATTTAATTAATTTAGATGGTTAATTGTTAAATATTTAGTAAATCTAAATCTAGCTTAATAATGAGTTAATGATTATATATTTACTCACATCACATACTTAAAGATTATTCACACTATTAGCTATATTAATAAAATACACGAGGGTAATATTAGTAGTTAGCAATGAACTTTAGCAACCCTTTACTTTAATTTGATGCTAGTATCTTATTATTATTATACACGTAATTTTATAACTTAAATATAATATTATTTATTATTAGAAATATAATTACTATTTCTCAATATATATACTATATATATCACCAGTCATAACGTACCGCAAGACTTATATATAAGCCCTTAGCAGGAACATTTAATGATACCTACTAATTAATCTGATATTAATTATGTCTGGGGGCACTACCTCTATTATGCTGTATTCATACCTACCTATATATTATAACACATTTGTTATAATATTTTATACTTAACGTAACCAATACACTATACTATAAGCTATATTATAATATAAATATATATATATATATACTATATTAATATATACTATACGGTACTATATATACCATATACACTACGACGCGGCCGAATAATAGTATCAGGCTGGTTCTTGGTTATATATATATGTATGATATAATCTACTTTTATTAAATAATCAATAAAATTACTCACAATATGTCTACCTACTAGTTATTATGACTTATAAAACCATCTAAATAAGCGTTTAAATGCCCATGTTAAATTATACTGGGAAACTGGCATTTTTTAAGGGGATTCTGAATTTAGGTAGATATGATTAAATCAAAAAAAAAAAGGATTTGTTTTGAATTTATGCAAATATTAGATCGTAAAATAATCTAATATTCTCCCTTAAATATACATAAGAAGGACATAATATTTTTAAAATTTTGGTGTTTTTTTGGGTAGGGCTAATCAATGGCTAAGCTTATTATGAAAATAGAATTGGGTGAGATTTATCACAGACCTTTGTTTCAGCGTATTTATTTCTACTAATCTTTTTCAATACTGTATCAATCATAAATGTTTTCCACGCGGAACCGTCATAATATATATGATATATTATTATATATATATATATAATTATAATATATGTAATTTATACATATAAGTTAAGTTATAAAATATACGATTATTATTACACATTATAATTATTATATATATAAAGAATTATTGGAATTAATATAATATATAATAATAATATTATAGATATATGCTTGTATAAGGTATATCATTATATATATTTATAAATCCTAATTAAAAATATACAAATAAACTATATATATATATACTTTTAGCAAGTATATAATATGTTATGGAATCATTTACAGCCATATAGTAACTCTTACAATTTTGTCTTTGATCGTTTGTTTGTTGTTTTTTCGTCTTATATTTTTTATTACATAGAATACTACTCATATAATAATGTCATGTCAAAGCACACAACTTTATCTTCTTATTTTTGTTGTGCAATACTTACTCTTCTAATAATCATATTATATCATCATTATTTTATAGTTATATTATATATTATATATTTTTTAATTAATCTTAATATCAATAAAATGGAATTTAATGATGCTTCTGGTTCATGATATAATATATCCACTTGACATGAATATTATATATTCTATATATTTTACATTACTATAATTATTGCTTCAGGCATTGGGGTTTATTTTTCATTGACAGAATGATTTTTTCATTTTTCTATTGTGATTTTTTCCCTCATTCTATTACGAACAACTTCTAAAAAAAACAGTTTATTTCACCCCATTTAGGGAGGTCGGCCGACGGGGGACTAGAGGTGGCAGAAGTTCCCCGTGTCCCAACCGGGACCGAGACGACACCGACTCCTGCCATATCTGCGCGGTTTACCCATGGTATTCCTTTAGTTAAAGAAAAGAATAATTTTACTTCAAAAACCATTGGTATTACCTTTAACTAAGGAATACCAAGGGGTAGAAGCCACCGAAAGATATCTTGAGTCGGTGGCTCTCAGCATTTCGGTGAGCGACGGGGGGACTTCGTCCCCCATCTGTCCCCCGTCGGCTCGAGCCCTAAATGGGGGGAAATAAAATATTTATAACTTGGATAATTTAAAACTAAAATATGCACCAAAAAAGAAAAAAAACAAATCAAAAAATCAAAAATTACTAAAAAGCTTATCGCAACTCTTAACAAATTTTACCGCTGCTTCAATATAATAATTGTTCTGTTGTTTACTGTACGGTCAATGAAATTTCAATTGGAGTGCCGGCTCTAGCTACAACATACTGTGAGCATTTAAAAAATATTACACTTCTGTAATTAATTTATTGGTTTGTGTAAATATACTTAATTATATAAAATAAATTACGTAAAATGATAATATAATAATTACATAATAATTTTATATATATAACTTATATCTATAATATTATATATATATAATATATATTCATTATATATAAACATTTCTTTAATCATCTAATTTTTTCATTATTATATTATATGTTATATACAACTATATTTTCTTACTATAATTTAATTATATACCGGAAAGGTATAATATGGTATATATCATATATATATACAGTAGTATGTTTATCTATTTTTCCTTATATTTCATATTTCTTCTTTATACATTATATTATTCTTATATCTGTATATATTATATCCCTAAAATAGTTACACCTGATTATATTATATATATATACTACTATATATGCTGGTATATATACTCACTATATTATATTACCTTACTTATTAGAGATTTGATATCCATATATAATATTATTAATATATAATCCTATTAATTATTTACTTATTTATCACATTAATAGCCTCATCATCATTATACATAATTATATCATATAACTATATATATATTACTCTATATAATATTATCACGTCATAATATTAATACAACTCATTGTGGGGACACAAATAATAAGATATAATACGTTGACAAATAAACTAAAAACTGTAAGATATAAAAAAATGAATTTAAAATGAATCAATTTTAAGCTCCAAAAAAAAAAAAAAAGGATAAGGTTCTTTCATTGTGCACTTCAAATCGTTTTCTAATTTTATTGTCTTTTAAGCACTAAAGTAAAAGAATTCAATCTACCGATAGCTAATTTCCAATACTAAAATTTTTGGTTAGGCGATTTGTGGTTTTACATTTAGGGTTGCTTATATATATCATGTCTTATATTTATATTATATCATTAGTTCGTTACGTTATCATGTCTATAAGTATGTCTAGTATATACAATATACTTTCTTCTGCTTCTCTATTATATGATTCTATTATTTTAATTACTTATTCTATATCATCTCTTCTATTATAATATTAACTTCTATTTTCGTCTATATATTATATATATCATGAGGTATATATTACATATTATATTATTACCATAATTATATTAATTCAATATAATTATTTATATAATAATTAAATTATATATATTATAATATTAAATACTGCATTTTAATAATAATATATAAAAAGCACATATATATAATATATATAATTGTTCTAGTACATATTATTGGGGACTTTGGTTGGATGTGGAAGTCTCTAAAGGCCATATTTGTGTTATTTGGTTTTATGTTCCTTGTTTAGATAAGTGCTTAGTGTCTTTTTTTCCAAATTCTCGTTTTAGATTTAATTGAGAAGTATTTAATTTATTGTACTTCATTAGAAATAATTCATTTGATTGCGTTTCGTGCGAGGTTTAAGTTTTGGAGTTCTTATCAAGGAAAAGTTTTTGTTCTTCTTAATTTTTTTTTTTTTTCTTTTGTAGGCTTTCATCATAAATCCTCTCATCGCGCCCTGCCTAGTAAGTCATGTTCTAGGTTACCAGTTTAGCCTCTCTTTACTGTTATACTACCCTCTCTTTTTTTTAAGTTATTTTTCGTAAAAAAATACATTAAGTTACGATTTAGTATTTTTAATTTTATTTTCCTTTGTTGTAGGTTTTAATGAATTTTAGTAAGTGTAGTAATGTTGTTTATATTGCCAAAATGAACAAAATAGTAAGTCATTAATATTTTTTTAGTTTAATTCGATTAATTTTAAGATTTTAAGTTAGGATTTAAGTTTTTTTTCACAATTTTTTCTTTGTTTTTTTCCATTTGTTTTTTATGTGTTGTCAGGTCTTTTCTGGATGGTTCTGGATGTGTGTGTGTGTGTGCTGGTTTGGAAGTGTGCGTGTGTGTTTGTGTCTGTGTATAGTGTGTCAGTTGTGTGTGTGTTGTGACTAAGTCGCAGGGTTATCTGATTCATTAGGCGCGGGCTTTCTATTAACTTAGTAACCAACACCGTGCTTAAATCTTAACTGTGCATCTGTGGCAATATCCCCTATACTAACCTCTACACTTAACCTTTTGCTCCTTGTCTGAGACCTCAGATGTAAGAGATTCACGGCTCTAATCGAAGAATCATAGTATCGTACTATTAGTGTATATTTCATAATTTTCGGTCTGTTGGAAGGGTTAGAGTGTTGGTACTCTAGATAAAATTAATTATCTATACAAGGTCTCGTGTGCATACGAACAGCTAACTTGCGATGACTGCTTGTGGTCAAAATGCTTATCCTTCCTTCTACTATAACTATATCCTTGTGTTTCATGCTACTAAGATTATTTCCTCTAACAAATTTTAACTCCTTTCTTTAGTCTTTCTAAATATTCCAGAGATCGATGTTTATTTCTATCGTAATAGCGTCACAATAGAAGTTCAACAATCTAAGCACACTACCATTCTGATATTTCATTCTATATTCTATATGGTGGGGGGAGGCATCATTCAGCATTTCTCCAAACGATTGAGAGGCACTACTCAATAGTAACTTACAACATTCGGATCGTCCCAACAAATTTTGAACACATTACCGTAAAGATTCCACGCTAGTCTATCTTCATATCGCGATTGAAAAATTTATGTCGTTACTTTAAAATCAGATTATATCATCTTAAACTTTAATTACTTTTCTCCAACAGCTCATCCTGCCCTACTGCGCGTATCCTTTTATGCACTACGCTATCTATATTTTAGAATGACTGCTTTTGAACTCTGTGACGCTTCGGCCTTTCTGCGCATCTAAGGTGGGAGCTGTATCGTTGTGACGGGAATGAGCAGGTTTCCACTTCCTTCTTCGGCACTCAACATTCTTCATGCTCTCCGTCAAATGAACAGATATTTTCCATTTTGTTTTGAAACATTCGGGTTCCTGTTCTCTGGGCCCTTCAGTCAGGACAGCGCTCTATCGGGGGTGGAAAATTCCTTCGTTCTCTTTTCGGTACTGCTATTTCATTCGTCTAGATATCGTTTGCAGGGATACTTTCAACGAGCAATAGCTGGCTATTAAGCTTTCAAATCAACGAAAGTGCTCAACACACCTCTTGTTCTCCTATGACAAGATCTTTCTGGCTTTTGTCAAAAGACACTATTCTAACAACTTCTTGTAAATCTGCCTTTCACTCCTCTTATCGATCTGATGGGCTCTGTCTTTGGCTAACTCTCAATGTTACTTGAAATTAATTAGCCAATCTCTTAGCTTGCCTCTTCTGAATTTTCCTCTACTCAGCCTGTGTACGATTCTGGCTTTGCCTTCTCTCTTTCATTCCATCCTACCAATTCTAATTTCTCAGGTTGTCCATGTCTTTTGCCCTGTGATTACATTTGATCGGGTGCATAGGCTCCTGAGATTCATTGATACTTTAGGAGCGGGAGTGGACCGGAATGGCATCCCTCCTAATCCCGTGTTATTGAAGTCGAAGAGTCTATGTGCATAATTCGAGACCTGGCCCACTCCTACGTTTCAAAACTTATTCTCTATTTACTCTAAAATATACTCACACTTTCGTCAGTGTTGGGAGCACCACAGTCAAACCGTCTATTTTCCAGGACAAATATTGCGCAGCCTGGCCGTGCTGATCCTTTAACTATCGCCATATTGTTTTACTCTGGATCATTCTATCTAAGATTTGAAACCCTTCCATCCCTGCTTCTTAGACCATCTGGAGCACTCTCCTCTTCTCTTTGCTTTCATCCGTGTTTATCGAGACACAGTTACGGCTTGATTCTGGGCCGATAATGCTGTGGAAGGTCTTACTGGATGAAGTTTATACGTTTCCCTATTTGAACCGATTATGGTTTTCGCGCCCTGTAGGAGGACTTAGAAGTGAGACTTGTCTTGTGGTGGCGCCTTGACATATGGCCAAAGCATTGACCCGGGGTATGGCACGCGTCATCTTGCTTGTTCTCAAAGCTCTCCTTATGGGTTTATCCGTCCTTCTCTTTGCTTACTTATGTTAGTTTCTTTCAAGTCGCCTCATATCTGGCTGAAGGTTGATGGAGAATAAATCTTCTTCTTTTTTCTGGTGTAAATACGTGAGTGTCTACACCTCAGGTCTTGTCTTATCTCTTCTTTTATTCTTATTTTTATATTTATTTCTCCCTGCACATTAAACTTCTATCCACATCCATATGCCGATGACTTCGACCTTCATTCTTCAACTCATTGACTTTGCAATTCTGCTCCCTCTTTTTCTTTTAGAATTTAGTTGTCTTCGTCTTAATCTTTCCGATTCTTATTTTGCTGATTACATTCTGGTAGAATTTTCCGATTGGGGTAGGTTCTCACACCTTTAGTGACAATTCAGATTCTTTAAAAAACTCAACTTCTTCAATCCTCCCTCTCTAAAAACCTTCTAGTCATCTATCTTTTCGTGATCGTTCTCTCGTGTTTCCTCCTTAGTGGCAATAGTAAACATTCTAGGCTTAAATAAACTATAAAAATTCTTATTAAATGTCACATCACAACGGTTGCTAGGGCGGCCTCAAAAGAAACTGAGGAGTTCTGTTTAGAGTTTTAGGCAGATTTTTTTCCTCTTCTCAGATTTACTCCAGCCACTACAAGGGTCTCAATCGCCGCCCTTGTTGATGGCAGTATGTCTCATATCTGGGAAGAAGGCTCTGGTTTTCACTCGGCTTTCGGATGCTGGGTCCGAGTTCAAATAACCAAAGGCTTATAAAATGTTCTGTACTTTCCAGTTCAACCATTGCCACTCTCTCATCTACTCTCCAGTTCACGATGTTGGAGCTTTTATCTCTTTTCTGTATGTACCGTCCATAGGTACTACAGCGGCAGGTGTTCGAGGAACTTACCATCGCCTGTACCACCACTTTACGAACGGCCCCTCGTAGCCAAGGGGTGCTGTGTCTGGCCACGAGTTTTGTGTGTTGAATTTGCTCAGCGTAACTCCAGGCTATTCGTTGCGGCTCTTCCTCTATTCCTGCCCATCTTGTCAGTGGTAATTTTCCTTGACATCCTGTGTGTGTCTCTCTGCTGAACTTTACATTCTCCCCTCACTTTAAACAAGCGCTGCACCGATTTGTGTCACTCTGCGTATTTCTGACGGCATCAGTGCGGATGAAGTTGTGGTCCTGCAACTCCCCCTCCCTGAAATAAGGCTCTGCCCGTCTGTAATCTGGGGTGTTGGACAACGTGTAATAACCTGATAATATATATTATATATTAGTGATGTATTATTTTACATTTATTACTATTACTACTTATGTATATATTTAAATAATTATATTACTTAATTATATATAATATATAATATATGTAAATATCTATATTAATTATACTTAAATAATTAGTATAGTATAACATATATATATAAATAATATATATTTTTATTTATATATTATATATATATATATATAATGTTATATATTATATATATATATTCTCTTAATAGATTTAAATTTACGTTTAATTATATATATATTTTTTTTTTATACTCTATATTATATATACCTATACTATATATCTTTATATAATTTAATTTATTATTATTATATATATAATTATATATTATAGCTATTAATTTATATATATATATATATTAGTTATTAATATATTATTATATAATATATTATTATATTATATACTAATATATATATGCTTTATATATTTATATATATATATATGTATTTTTATATATTTATTAAATTATTATAAGATTTATATACCTTATATATAGTATTATTATATATTTATTTTTAATATATTATATATAATATACTTAATATTTATATACAATTATATATATATATATAATATTATATATATTAATATATATATATACTATTCTAGGATGATTCATACCTACGTCATATGGCTTATATATGTTAGTCCTTAATTTATATATATATATATATATATATATTATATAGATATTTATATTAATTATGATTTATATTATATATATTATATATTATATATTTATATATATATAATATTTTTATATAATATATAATACCTTATGCTGAGCGCTAGGCGGGGTGAGTGTAAGAAAAAGTGAGGAAGTTTTCCATGCGACCGCTAAGCTCGCTTTTTCTCGCAGTATTCAACTGCTCACTCTGTTCCAAGAAGGAGCTTTAGCGGTGCTGCTTAGTTATTATGTATTATTATTATTATTATTATTATTAATTTTATTATTTTTATTTATTATTATTATATTATGTGAAAATCAAAAATTTGTGCTTTTAATATTTAAATAATAATAATCTTACTTTAGATAAAATACCGATCTTTAATTTTTACAAGTTTTCTCTTTAAAGCTTTTATTTATAATATATATATACTATATATATATATTATATATATATATATATATATATATATATATATATATTTTATATTTATAATTATATATATATATATATTATATCTATTTTATATTTATATATAATATTTATATATAATCTATTATATTATATATACGTTAATAAAATTCCCATTCGAAGCCTAATAGCAATGAAAGCCTATATATCTATATTCTTTATATTATATATAGTTTTATTTACTATATATTATTTTATTATATTATATATGATTTATCTATAATTAATTAATTATTTATCTATATTTTTTGGTAATAGTTATATATTTATATTTATATTATTATATATATTATTATATTTATATAATTATATTATAATACATATTATTATAATTATAATATTATATTATAGATATATATTATATTATATATCAAATAAATATATAAATTTATTAACAATACTCTTTATATATCTATTAATATAATATAGTACACTTTATACCTTCCGAAACATAATTGACTAATTATATACTAATGACTATATTAAACGTCTTCATTATTAGCTAATATATTATTAATACATATTATATTTATAAAATCTTCACTAATATATATAGTATATACATAATTGTAGATTAGAACTATGAAAATTAAGCATGGTATATATCTCATTGGCTCAAAGACATACGATGGTGTTATTAGTTAGCCATTCCTCATGAGCCTGGAGGAAATTACATTGTTTGGTTTATATATTTTTGGGTATATGAAAGAAAAAATGAGATGTGTTTGTTAACTGTTTGTGTATGTGTTTGATAATAAGAGTGTCTGTATTTCTCAATCAGATAAAAATTAAGTTTGAAATATATTATTATTTTATTTTGTATTATATTTTTATATTATATAATTATTAATTATTATATTATTAATCTATTATTATATTATATTTATATTATATTATTATATTTATTATTTGTTATTATTATTATATTATTATATATATATTTATTATTAATAATTTTATTTATTCATTTTATTATTATATATTATTATGTATTATTTTATTATTATATATTATATTATTTTATATTATTGTTTTTATTATTTTTATTATTAATTATATTATTATATTTTTTATATTATATTTTATTATTCTTATTATATTATTATTATTAATAGTTTATTTATTATTATTTTTTAGTTGGTTGTTGTTGTGTGTTGTTGTTGTTGTGTATATTTATACGTTGTTGTGTGTATAGTCTTGTTTCATGTAATTCTTACTCTTGGCTATGTGTTGTTGTTGTTGTTGTTGTTGTTTGACAGTTGTATGTTGTTGGTATTGTGGATTGTATTGTGTTAATAGTATTTTGTTGTCTTTCTTGGTTAATTTTAACTCATGCATTTGTTTATTTGAATTAATATATTATTTTTTTTAATTTTTTTTTTCATTCCCTTTCATTTTTGGTTATTTCAAATAATATTTCCTCACTGGGTCAGTTTCGGTATTTCCTTTTTCATTATTTTGCTTTCTCAATGATTTTTGGAGTCGCTTTGTCTCGTTTTATGAATAAGTAGTTTGTAGCCAAATTAAAGTGTTTGAATGATATAATTGAATTAGAGCTGAGAGGAGAGAGAGGGGAGGGAGAGGAGAGGGTGAGAAGAGAAGAGGAGGAGCTGTGTTGAGTTGAGTGAGTTGAGTGTGCCTTATGATGAATCATGATTATTGTGTTTGAGTTGAGTAGAGTGGTGTGAGAGGAGAGGAGGAGAGGAGAGTAGGTATGAGAGGAGAAATAGAAGAGAGAGAAATGAGAGATGATGAGATGAGGAGAGAGAGAGAGAGAGAGAGAGTTAGGTAAAATAGTGTAAGCACGAAAAAAAAGGAAAAAAAAATGTAAGGATAAGGAAGAGTAAGGAAAGGTAAGATCATGTTAAGGAAGGTTAACAAAGTTCTTTCGTAATGGTTTATAAGCTCCAACTTATCGCCAACTCCAATTTTCTAAAATCACCCAATTTTTAAGGTTCATCCTATTTTATTTATATTAAGAATATACTTTAAAAATAACTACTCATTATTTTATCTTTTCTTATATTTATTCTCAAATAATTATACCACCTAGGATACCGCCAGTCTACCTTTTTACAACTTTTAAGTACTTTGTTTTTTTATTCATGACTTGGTCTCTTATTTTTTTTTTTTATTTTTTCTCAATATATTTTATTTTTATTTTAATTTTTCAAACCCCTATTACAAAGGTAACAGGAATTACTGTTTTTTTAAACTTAGCTACATTATACAACTTAACTCTCCTTTATGTATGCTTTTACTTTTTCAATGAATACACAATGCTATGTCATGCTCTCCAGACATATTGTATAATGTTGATCACAATTATGTATGTAGGTTAGGTTAACGAGGTGAGGCTAAGTAAGATAAAAATAAGGGTAAGAATCCAATATAAGGTAAGGTTAAGGAAATTGGTAATGAAAGATAAGATAAGGTAAGAAAAGACAATTATGGAGGATTAAGGTAAGATAATGAGTAGTATAATGATAAGATAAAGTAAGGTCTAATAAAATAAGATAAGGTAAGGGAAGAAGAAATAAAAGGACCAAGGTTTTTGTCAGGTAAGTATGGAAGGGAAGCGTAAGGGTATAAGTACATGAAAATTCAATGTTCCTTTTCTTTTAAGGCTTAAAGTAAGGTTGGCAGTCCGCTGAGGAAAGGTAAGGAGGTTAGATTATCGGTCAAGTCAAAGTAATTTGTGTAGTAGAAATTAGCGTGAAGCGATAACCTCAGGTAGGACATACCCCATAGTCTTAGGCGCAATTATAAGTGCCTGTGGGTCATCGGTTGAGGTTGTTTATACGGGAAGAGTAGGATTTTTACAGATTGTATTAAGAAGGTTGTGATTTGTTACTGGCAACTGTATTTATCTCTTCGCCAACGCCCTTTATCACTAGACTCTTTTCTTGTAGAAAGCGCTTATAGAACGCATTTCAAAATTTGCGCTTCTAGATCGAGAAGGCATCAACGCATTCAGTTTCAGCACTCTTTATTTAACTTGTTTTTGCATTTGTGTATAAGGAAGCAAGTTTGTATTTACTTATTTTCTTTTTAATATATGATTATTTATTGACACTGATTTCCATGACATGAATTCATGAAAAATCAGAAAAAAACTTAAGAATTCCTATCTATTATTATTTTATCCTTTGTTTAGCTATTCTTCTTATTTTAAACAAAAAATAAAGATTTGAATTGAATTATGGTTATTCATATTACCTATTTTTTTTTTGGGGGGTTTATTCATTTATTATGTATTAA
>JABUQX010063076.1:0-33719 GCA_015478945.1 Trachelipus rathkii
ACGAGAGATATATTAAAGATAGATTTGGATGATTTTGTAAATATTCTTGTAGAATAAAAAGACTTGATCGAAATATGTGATAATTTGATCTCTCAAGGGAAAGGAAAAAGATTCCTTGAGAGGACCCAAGGGAGAGAAGACTAGACATTAATTTCAAGAGTTAATCAGAATAACAAGATAGCTGATCTGGATATTCCTTGACGCGCTAGCGATCAATCCGCTGGATTTTTGGTCGGATGATAATAGTGAATAGAAGGAACATACGTTAAGACGGGTGAAGAGGATAAAGGAAAGCACAGAATAAGGATTAGCATTTGATTATTTATATGATTTTATATATGAGTGATAATGTATTAAAAATTATTATATATCTATTTTTCTTATACATCTAATATAAAATAGTTAATATGTATTTGTTTAGAAGATAAATAAATATCTATAATATTTATATACTTCGTAAAATTAATAAATTTTTATTGTGGTCATTAGTGATGGAGGCTAAGGAAGAGGTCGATAAATATTACTTTGGCGTGAAACAATACAGTTACGGGGGCTTTTCAAGGTTTGCTTCAAAGTTTCTCAAATTATAAAGAAGAATTGAAAATATTAGAAGTGAGGATGTTTCCCCCTCAATAAGACGTTCGAAAGAACTTTTCAATGGACGATAGGCCTCATTATAGCGATGGCAACTAGATCTGAGATATGATAAAAATAAATTACAATGAGGGGTATCGATATATTTTTTGAGATAGATGTGATCAGATACTAGGTTAAGGTTTTTAAAGATAGTTAAGACTGTTGCACAGCAGTAGAGAAATATAAGTAAGGATGAAGATATCCAAACTGATATGGACAGATAGAGGGTAAGAGTTTTAGGTAAGTTAGTTTAAGAATGTTACGGAGTATGACATGGGTGATCAACACATTTTCAGTTATAAGCTATAGTTGAAAGAGTACAAGAACTAAAGAAGAAATAAAGAGAATGCTAGGTATTTAAGAGAGAATAATTTAAATATACGATGTGTACAGGACTATGGCTACTCTTATAATCGGCTCATCATAGTGAACATTAGAATACCCTATATAGATGGTAAAGAAAAAACCCTTTGTACTAATCAAATTGGGAAAAAAAAGACCACAGGTTATTTAAAATAGGCAGAATGTATAGATAAATCCAGGATGATGAAAAAGTAGAAAGGTATGAGCTGGATGGTGAGAGAGGTTTTAAAGTAGATCTATCTAGAAGAATTCTAGAGACAGTTAAATATACCCAATATAGAGGATTGACGGAGAAAAATAAAGGAGGATTACCTAACAAGAAATACGAAAATAATTGATCAAGGTCTGAGTATAAAATGAAAAATAGTTAGATCTAAAGGGAAAGGTAAAAGAGACTAAAAAAGAAAAGGTAGGTTACCCAATGAAGTTTAACAGTTATATATACTAGCGATTATTAAGAAACCCCAGATAGAGTTGCGTGGAGATGGGAGAGTGAAGATCATTTTATTTAAGCCTGCTATCGATTCAATGGATATCCGCTAATGAATATAGACTTACAACTGTCATTATTGAATCCTATAACTTTGATCGAGAATGATATGAGCAGAATTGAGTGAATTATTGTCCGACGCCAATACGGAATAGCGAATATATTGGCGATTTACGATTGATTTAGAATGTTGATAGTGTTAAAAATGTATTAAATTAAAGTATATGCAGTCATCAAGGCAACAAAGAATATTTTTTTGAAAGATATTTAACTAACCGGCGGTCTCTATAAATCGATGTGTTCATAGACTTAAACAAAAATTTGAAGCAAGTCATTATAGATTTAGTGTTCTGGTTAATAAGGCGGTAACGAGAGAGAACGTGTTAATGCACTTAAATCTACATTCGTAATCTGAACGAATATGTTTATTTATTTCAGCCTTCACTTGGTTTCGTAATTTCCATTATCATATGTAAACAATGAGGATAAAGTATATCAAACTTCTTTAACAAGGATAATGCGTTATTACCAACGATGGAAGAGTATGTCAATAAAAATGACCCCGAGAGTTCATCGTACATTTTGTATGCAGGGTCTAAGATGTTTCAGATCTGGTATGGCCATTTTTATAGAGTTTAGACCATAGATACGTAGGGAATGACTAAGGTATCTTGTTAAGTTAGTATATATTTCCTAAAGTAGAAGGTTTATAAGTTTTTCGCTAAGTCAATACTACCTGGTAAGACAACCTGAGTTCGTTCGTATTTAATATAAGAGAGGTGAAGTATGCATACTTTCACGATGAAAGAGTGTTGTAAGTATTATAAAGGAAGTCCGATATCAATAATAATAATATGATAGGAAAGAGACAGTCTTCAGGGGGGTCAAGAATGCAAGGGTAGGGTTTGGTGGATTTTTGATTCGTTGTGTCAGACGGGTCTCCTTGTTTAAATGAGGAGTAAATATTTTGCAAAAAGCAGCTAAATGGTATAGAACTTCAGGAATTTATGGGAGGTGTGATCACTCGAACAGTGAAAGGACGACTTGCCGATGCTCTGATGGATGTTAGATGATGTTAACGAAAAATAACGCAAGATGATGGGTCAAGGTGTAAGGTGCGTAAAAACTATAAAAGGAATAGAAAGGCCACTAAGAAAAAGTGATTGATGTGTACCATTCCTTAAATACTTTTATAAACGTTTATGAGTTAAAATATTAAGGTGTTTTATTTTATTAAGAAGTTTAAAGCATGATCTCTGCATATAGCGTTCGGGAATGTACCAAAAGATTGCATTTCCTCCTCCCGCCATCAGACTGTTGTAAGAGTGATTGGATCTCTTCTCTGGAACCTACAAGATTGTGTGATGTAATCAACTTTATTAGTAATTAATCTCCGTTACATCAATCAAAATAAATGTAATCATCTTTGATATTCAATAATTCTGGAATTCTGATAATATTGATCTTCGAGATGTGTTTTATATTAAAACTAAGTTAGTTAAAGAAGATGGTTAGATTCTCAAAGATCGACACATAAGTAATCCACGGAAGCAATTTCTGATAGCGTGTTTTAATCAACTGAGGTAAATTTTTAAATGACATCTCTAGGTAGCATAGCTGCAAGTACCTTATTGAAGTATATTGAAACTTTATTAAATTATTCTCAAGATGCGAATGAGTCTCATTCCATCTGCGATATTACGAATTTAAAAGATGATAAACTAAAGTAATCCATGTAAACTATTAATGTAAAAAAACTATGAATATTACGGCGTGTATGGTGATATATCTCTCAGAGACTTATTCTACCATCTGTGGATACGCGTATAAGGTTAACTAGATCTACACCTGAATTTGGCTCTTAATGTTAAAAGTGCTCTTTTAGCAACTACTCGAGCACAAACCAATGCCTATCTTAAATTAACTGGGACGCATATATTTTATGTAGTAATAGTGAAATATCTCCCTTAAAATAGGAAATAGAGGAATCTTTTTTGACGATCGGAAATATCAATCAAGAGAATTGAGACTAAAATTTTAACTTTCAAGGGTTATCGAGCATTAATATCCCTAACATTGTGAGAGCTTACCTCAGAGGGTAATAATAGGAATTGTAGAACACGAGGCATATTCTGGAAACTAGGAGAGAGTCCCCTTTAAATTTACCCATTTCGGCTTAGAAGGGTCAGTTTACATGTGAATGGTCAACCATACGGTGGTGATTATGAGATGATATAGTGAAGACTCAGATTCCAATGCTCGCGTCCTTTTTTTTAACGATTTATTTGCCATAAGGTATCATGCAGGCGATAACGTAACGGGTGTTGATCCAAGAATATGGCCTGAAAAAGTAAATTTATATGCATGTGATTCATGCTGATCTATTCAGCCTTGTATGCTTATCGTTCAATATCCTAGAGAAAGGACTTATAGTAAGTCTAAATTTGGACAAGTTTTGAATCTTCAATCTCAGTTCTGGTGAAATATGGAACATCTCAAAAGAGATTGACAGAAACGAAATAGAATCTTGATTTTTAACTGATGATGAAGAAGAATAATTAAAGCGCTTCAAGAAACGAAAGAAAGAATTGTAGCGTATTCGGCTGTATTGAACTGTTATTTGAAATTGGATACCGACTCTGGTTTTATCTTCAACACTTCTCCTCGGGATATTGGTCAAGCACGGAATTGATAGATGTTGTATAAGAATAAAAAATAATGTTGTTTTTTCTTGCTCTCTGAAGTTTAGATTTATGTTAGGTAATCAGTATGTAGCATCTTTTAAGAAATAAGGTTCAAATATGTGTAAGTACTGATTGTTTTCTTACATATCTAGGTCTAATTATTAGTGGTGTTATAAGATATTATTTAATTATATGTTTAAATATGTTTCTTTTAAAAATTTAAATTATTGATGCTAAAAATTTATATGTTAACGATATGTAGTTGCTTTGTTATAAAGTGTAAATAAAAAATGTTTTTTTCCCAGTTTCTTCAAAAGAATTATTTATACCAAGAAAATAGAACTTGATCATAATTATTTTACGTTTGAACATTGAAAGCTTTAAAAAAATATTGAAAAAAAAAAAATTAGTTGAAAACAGAATACGTTGCATTTTGCACCGTTGATGTACATCCGGGAACCGCGAAGGGGGGCTTGAACGGCATATCGCGCGCGTTCGCGCCGACGGGCGCGTCGCGGGCTGCCCGCCGTGGATCGCGCCGGAGGCGCGCTGGGGGACCTGTCGCTCGCAGCGGATCGGGCCGGTGGGTTGCATTACTGGTGCGCGCATGGCGGAGCACGCCCACGAGTGACAGGAGCTGTTGACGCTAACTGTCTTGACTGGTGAGCTCAAACATCCTTGTCGAATCTACATCCTTATATAACATAAATTTGAACTACTACTCTGTATTATTTATACAATATTGTATATCCAGCACCGACTGCCGGAGCTACACCGATACATGGTAACTCAAGCTCTATAGATACTCCTTTCTCTACTTCTATAACTATCCAAATTTCAGCCTTTTATGACTTAAATTTATTTTAGGGGGGTGGGGTCCCCTTACAGAGGGACTCATTGGGGTATCGTGAATCGTCTACGATAAGATTACGCATATTAACGCTACAAAATTTTACAATAGATAGATCTAACACGAAATATGATATTTGACCTCAGAGACTGAGCGGGAGCCGAGTCCAGAAGCAGAGTCAGAGTGAGTAAGAGAAAAAAACGATTCCTTACAGGGATAGATTTCGACTCAGTCGATCCCTCGGGAATCGAATCTCGTAATAATAATAATAAAATAATGAATAAAATAATAATAATTAATCTAATTATAGATAATAATAATAAATAATAATGAATAATATAAATAATTAATGAATAGTAGGGTGTGGTGGGCTCTCGGCACTGAGTATTCGCTGCGTCGAGATACGTACATGCTCGAACCAACGTATTTTTAGGCCTAATTTGATAGTCGATCACTGCACAAGGGTGGTGGATCGTAATTCCGTATGACCGTCGGGGGTGAACCCTCTATATAAATGCCAAGCTTGAAATTTACACGGTTCGTCTCTTAACACAGACATAGCTATATCAGTTGTCAGACGATACTCTTATAGCTTTTTTGAAGAGGACGTGGGATGGCAGTGCTGTCACTATATATATATATAGTATTATAACTATATATTATTATATATATATATATATATTATATTATATATATAATATATATATATATTATATATAATATTATATATATAAGTATAAATTATATATATATAGATATATATATATATATAAATATTATATGTATATATATTAATAATATATTAATATATATATATTATATAATATTATATATATATATTATATAATGAATATAATATATATAATATATATTATAATATAATAATTATATTATATATATATATATGTATAATATATATATATAAATTAAATATATATTATATAATATATATATTATCATATATGTATATTATTATATATATAGCGACTGCGGTGGAGAATGGACGCACTGAAAAGAGAGTGGAAAGAAAGAAGATCAGGAAAAGGAATTAGAGAAGAGAAACAAGATACACAAGAGCTTGCAACGAGGGATTAGAAGTGCTGGTGAAGGAGATGGTTCCTGAGGGAACATTTGTTCAGTTTATAACATGAATTTTTTTAGAAAAAGAAGTACAAATGCAAAAGGTTTAAATCGTGAAACAAAATGTGATTCTACCCCCACATAAAGAGGAAACCAATTCTTAATTTGATGCTTTTGTATAAAAAAGTTAGGTTAAATTAATAATGGGCAAACATTATTTGGATTTAAGTTGTTTATTATCAAGAAGAAGAAGAATGGATCATTTTCGGTACGGAGTCGTATAAAGTCAGCGAAGAATGGATCAAGCCGAAATTTTCGTTCCGGTAGCTCACGTTAGAGGCATGCGCCAACTAAGCGAAAGACCAGGTTGTCATAGGTCGTAGTCCTGAGGTGGTCATCGGTTCTATGGCTCCGTCTGCTCATACTAAATGAGCACAACCTCCTAGATAGGGCTTTTTGCGTGAGTGGTGGTGTTAACTGTAAAAGAAAATAAATAATGTTTGGATAGGAAATGTGGAATATATGTATATAACTGTATAAACACCGCCCTTGAAACCCTACTTTTTATGATTTTGAAAAATGAATGCATCAACAAAAATTAGGCTTTAACCTATATTAAAAATAGCAATTATTCTACGAATAAATAAAGCGTCAAGTTTATTGTGAAGTAAAAAAGTATAAAATTTAAGAAACCAATTCTTGACATTTATGGAGAGAGAATAAGACGCTAATAATGAATAATTAATATGTAAATAATTAGTTTTAAATTCAGATAATATTTTAATATACTTTTAATATATATCTGACTTGAAAAGGAACCGGGAAAAGGACTACTGCGGGATGCCAATTTTAGTTCTGGAAATGTTAAAAAAAAAAAAAAAAAAAAAAAAAAAAAAAAAAAAAAAAAAAAAAAATACCAATACAAAATTACAATGAATATTTTTGGAATTCTGGTAAAATGTTAGTTAGGAAAAGAAAAAATATAAAAAATAAAGAAATGTAATAAAATTATTGTTAATAATTATAGTATTTAGAGCCTATTTAGAGACGTTTTATTGGTTACTCGTTAAAATAGACTTTCCTATGTAATTTTGCTTTTTTTTTTTTTAACTAAAGAATACGAAGGGTCTACGCACTGGATGGCAAAAGGAGTCGGGTTTCTCGGCATCCCGGGAACGTAGGGAGGACTAAGTCCCCTCGCGGGGAGGTTCCGGAACCCGCTCTTTTGAGTATTTGGGTGCGCGGGGGTTCCTCCCCTCCCTACGGGGTATGGAAAAGGTCCCTGTGTTCCCCGTCGCTCGACCCCTACATTGCCGTGTAAATACGTTTTAGGAATTATGAGAATACTAAAATCCCCCTCCCCCCAAAAAATAAAATTTTAAGGTTTTCCCATTTTTTTATGTTTAAATATTTTTTATTTTTTTACATTTTCCTGACAAAATGTTACAGAAGGATCCAAAAGAGTTCTTCCCCTGTAGCTATTGTGGTTTCGACAATTGATTTTTTTTTTTTTTTTTTTTTTTTTTTTAACAGTTTCAGCACATTGTTACAATGATTCAACCAATATATATATAATATATTATTATTATATATATATTATTATTATATATATATATATAAATATTATATATTATATAGTATATAATATATTTATATATAATATATAAAAATATTTATATAAGTATTATTAAGCTTCCAACAAATTTAAAAAATATGGCCGAATTGCATAATGCTTCATAAAAATAAAATGTTCGTAGCGAGATAAAAAGGGCTATATATAATATAACTAATAGTATATAATATATATATATATATGTATATATATAATATATAATTATATCATATATTATAGTAATATATATATATTATAGATATTTATAATTTATATATATATATATATATATATATATAATAATATATATTATATATATATAAATATATATATTATAATATAAATATATAATATATTATATTATATAATATATATATATATATATATATATATTTATATATAATATATATTATATTAATTTAAGTATATATATATATTGTATATATATATATATATATGAACAATCCCAAGATAAGAGGGGGGTCATTTTGACGTGTTAGGTCATTTGGGAACACAGCTCCAGGAACACCTGAGGCTTTTGAGCCCAATTTTTACCTTTTTTGACCTTCCTCCTGGACCTTTTGGGCCTTGACCTTTTTGGTCAGTTTTTGCTTTTTGGGGCGCTTATCTTTTGTGGGCCTTGACCTTTGTTTTGTCCTTGACCTTTTCGACCAACCCTATCTTCCATGGTCATTTTTGGCCCACGGTATTATTTGGAAACCTAATTTTTTGAGAACCCTAAAATTCTGACAACCCATTTTTAGCAACCCTTTCGAGAAGGTTGTGCGCAAAGGTTGCGTTAGAACCGTTGTAAGTACGGCCCCTAATTCGTCATGGGTAAGTGTTTTGCACGGTAATTTTTGATGTGTCTTTAGGGGCTTAGCCCGTTTGTGATGTTTAATCTGGGCAAACCGAAGGTCGCCGCAATGTAGCCTTCGGCGTTTTCGCCGGCCGCGGTTTTGTTCGCCGCGTTTCCGCGCGCGCGGCCGCAGGCGGAATTTTCGGCGTGCCGACGTCCGGTGGCTTACATCAGATCACCTGCACCTAGCATCACTCCCCGAAATAAGAGTATTCATAGCCTGATGTGGTGGAGGTATGTCAACCGGAGGTATCCCGGGTTTCCGAATCTCTCAGGCTAATAATAGAACTCCATACCTAATGGTACGTGACCTCCTGTATGTTAAGGTTCATACTTCATAACAATAACACCTGAAGTCATTGCGATTAATACACCGGGCTATGAGGACACTAACCAGTTTGTTGTAGCTTTATGGCCCGTTAGTACACTCGCATTTTAATGACTTTATCAGTCATGTTAGTTTTTAATTATATAATATGGCATCTCCAAATAAAAATAATATAATTGGCACCCATAATATAATCAAGTTTGCAACACAGAAATGGAAATGAAAGATAATACAAATAAATATTTTTTTTAGCAATATACATATATTATAGAACAATAAATATTTTAATTTTAACAATGATTTACATATATTATATTTGTACATTAACATGAATTATATTTATTTTAAATCATGAATATAGTGTGTCCATCATACCCTGTCTCAGTGCGGGCCTACCTAAAAAAGATCCTCTTATTTGAGGTGTGGGCGGAACCTTTTTAATGGACATTTTATAAAGTGACATTTCCTGCTATTGGCCCGCATTTTCATATCGGACCCACACTTTTGCGTAATGGTTTTTCATATTTAGTTGGCTGAGCGGTCATAAGATTATGGTATATTTGTGAAGTGTAGATCACCATTTTTTACTCATATTTGCGTAACAGCTAATGCTGTAGTCGTATTTGTCATGTGTAGAGTGGTTCATCGTTTAAGACATCCCAATCACGATCCCTGTTTGGTCTCTCAACATCCCCTTAATTATTTATCAAGTTATCTTAGCCATGCCTTGGAATTATTATGTGCTCGGTGTCTTGTTAAGCGTTAAAGGCTTTGTTTCAAGATGAAGCAAAACTCGAATCAATCTTCTTTGATTCGAAGGGTATGATTTAGGACCGTGGCACACGAAACTATTAGCTATTTCTCCAGGTCTATCTCATCCGATCAGTTCTAAGATTTTCCCGTATCGAATATATTGCTTTACGGGGCTGTGAAACACACGCTATGGTACAAAAAGTCACGCTGAACTAGAGAATCGAGAGTTATATATAATTCGACCTCGCATAAGCGTGGATAAAGGGCAACGATAATTTGTACTTGTGTTATTAGTGAAGGCGTATGTGTAACTTCAAACTATCATGTTACCGACACATGATATTTCTAACCTTAAGATAAGCTCTCTTCATTAATTCAACTGGGCGTACTCGGCATACGAATCCTCATTCTGTTAGAATAGCGTTGAGTAGTATCCCATAATGAATTGAGAAGTAATTTAGCTATCGCATTCCAGGATTGCTTTCAATATTGTCTGGTTTCAAGTGTTAACCCCTCAATGACTTGAATTTGAGTTATAGATTGAATTCACCCGCCGCACATGATCGGCAGCCATCTAGCCGGCATAGTCTTCCATTTCAACAATGTTACAGCGCGGTTGCGCTTATTATTTGAAGGTGTAAATTTCCCATATTTCATGTAACTTTTAATCTACATACCATTTCTTCTACAGTAATTACAGTCAGTATACAGTAATATCCGTTTTAACATACGTTGGATTTTTCGTTGTGTCTACATTTTCTTCATAGCCAGATCGCGTGATTCTACAAAGGAAAATATTAACTATTGTCATAAAGCGGGAGGGAGGATCAAGAGTGTACAGATTCTTAAGGTTAATACGAAACTACAGAGTCCGAAATAAGTGGAATATTTCTTGGTACAACTTTTCTATGGGAAGGAAGATCTACCTAAATTTGTGGTGGTGCTGTGAAGGGTTTGTTTTCTGACAAAAGAATACAGTGGGTGAAATCTAGGTTTATCAATTGGAACGCTTCTGGTCGTTGGATAATAGTATTACAAGGCTTGTAGCTCCATACAAGGCTTCACCCACTCATTAAGCATTGCAAGTTATTACCGATTGACTTGCACGTATAATCTTAATTCTAGTTTCGTGTCCGTCGTTGTTGTTATCACATTAAGTCCACAATTTTTCATTCAGCACATTCGCATCCCATATTTAATATATCATAACCTAATTAACATAATCTTCTTGTCTCATGGTTGTACTGTAGCTGTCAAGATTGATTTCCATAGTTTTTTCTAAGGGCTTCTTCCATGCCCTTGATGACATGGAAAAGCACAGCATGGTGAAGAGTAAGACATTTCTTCATGGTGTAATTGGAGGAGGAGGGGCGATGTTTATTCGTTCTATCGTTTAGTTTCATTACGTGAGTTTGCGGGGACGATATAGAATCGTAAGGTTCAAGGGTAGGTGATTTCAAGCGGTTTAACTAACCGTCAGGGCTTTAGGTACATGTTTTTTGATTTTAAATTTACGTTCGCCACCATTCCTTGCATGTTCAATGCCCCTTATACAGCTCCATGAATGTGAGCCATTTCACACAATCATAAGATGTTTGATTCATACAGTGGCGAACCGTATTATGGGCGCAGTGTTTTGCAGGCATAAGTGATTTTATATATCATGAACGATAATGCGGCAATGGTAGAACAATCAAGTAGGCAGTCAACTTTTATGATCCTTAAGGAAGATGCCCCTGAATTTCTGAAGGATGACGAAGAATAATTAAATCTTGAACGAGTACGGTGTCATTCTTCAGGAATCATAGTCTATTGGTTAAATGTTTTGGATACCGCACAGCTCAAAATTGCAGTTTTCACTGGTCGGACAATGCGATGTGTCTCAAAGGTCTCCTTATCGGCATTATTACACTTGATTTTAATCTCAAGGGTAAAAAAAGTGTGGAAAGAATCCGTTAGAAAGCTCACTGTATATCCATGCACTTAGGGAGTTGTTCAGAGCACCGACGCATAAACATTTGGTGTTGCTTAAACTGAATATTGATGGGAGCGGTAAGTATATTTGGTTCCCGCGTTTACCGGGTTGGAGATATGGAAATGGACGGTAGGTCTGGCCAACAGTTTGCTGTAAACAAACTGATTGTCGAACTTACCGCCGTTATGAGCTGCAACTAGTAGAGTTGACTCTTGTTTTTAATCATAACCAGTATTTTCTTTTGAACTATCTAGCATTTTGACAAATTTCATTTGTTGCTCCTGATTCAATTTCGAATTTCAGTTGACGTTACGCAGTCTCACACGGCGATATTGTCATAGGTCTTCTCGCGCAGTTAGCATACTGCATACTCATAGAATGTAAGGAAGCATAATCGTTTGTGCGGCTTTTCTTCAGGAGTATTATGATTATAGTTCGAGTATCATAATAAATGTAAAGGGTAGGTTACGTTGATGAAAGCACAATCTTTGTTGGTACCTTGTTTCTTAATGAAACTTTTATGGTTATCCCTCTATTCATACTTTGGTCGCACATTTCGACTTTAATAATGCAGCAGTCTGACGGTGTTCGCCGTTGTTATACACTACTACTCATATGACAGTGTACCACAATTAAGGTATTTGCATGTGAGGTTATATGCATTCAAGGAATCTCATTAATTAGAAATCTCGAGCATTTATACAGTGTAAAAGGTAGATGTGTCACACGTAAAGCTTACATTTATAGTTAAGCATTGTCCACTGTACCGTGCATTCGTTTGTAATGGTTAATTAAATGATTTGTGAAAATATAACACTGATGAAAAAAAACAGGGCATGGCAATTTAGGAACGTACACGGCGTCTAAAGCTATCTGATGGATGTCAGGAAAAGGAGAGAATACGTAAGGGTTCTCGAGTCATAATCCTATTACATAAAAGAGGTGTTCGTTCATAGCGGTTTAACACAACTTGAGTATTGTCATGCTTATTTTGGGTAAAACAAATATAGGAACCTAATGTCTCCTCTATCGGAAATCGTAGAGCCTTTAGGAGGTTCTCAAAGATCAGTCCACAAGGAGTTGCGATCTCGCACTAATTCATGTGATTCGTTAGGTAAAAATAGTGATAGTATTTGGCGAGTTTCCGTTGGCGTTAGGGTATAGACAGTGGTTGTGGAGCTTATACCATGCAGCTATAGCCCTGAACCCACATCCTACACTGGTTCTTAACTCCTATTCTTGTTATTTATACCTAGCTGTACTTTATTGACGTGTGGATGTATCAAGTTCACAGAGAGTCGATGGGCCATTACCCGGATTATGGCATTATCGAAACATCTACAATGAATATCAGGCATAGTGATACGACTGAAAGAGTTCTAGAAATACGATTCGATAGTTTCTGGGCGGAGATTTGGTCGAGATATCTTTCAGAGAATACGGATGTGGATTGGGCCTCATTCCCCCCCCCCTATCCGTAAAAAGATTGCCCTAGGGTATATCTCTGATAGATGTCTTACGCTTCTTACCTGTTTCTAATCAACTGGTGTTGACGTCTAACTAACATAGTTATTGTATGAGTGCGTAAGACCGTCTGGGTCGATACGCATCTGAAGCGGTGCGTCGGATATCCCTGAGTTACGGCGTGATCCTTCAGTGAACGTTAACAACTCTGTCGAGAAAGGCGTAGGTGGTCATCACGTCATCCTCTTTCATGTCAGAAAACATCTAGTGAAGACCGCAACAGCCAGTCATCTACACCGTCCAGGATGCCTTTCTGTTTCGTTTTTTCTGGAAAAGAATAAAAATTCAGTAAAAATTAAATAATATATTATTAAAATTTTTCAGTATATTTTCAGAATACTATGTAGAAATTAGATTGTAACTTACCGACGATTCCGAAGTTGGGATATTGCTTCAGATAAGGGGAAGGGTTTCTTCACGGGGGGCTTTATTTGGAGATTCAGTGGATTCGCCAGTATTTAAGGCGTGCTGATTACGGGCAGGTGCTTCAGATGATTTCTGATAAAGGTGAAAAAAAGTGTAAGAAATAGTAGACTTTATAGGTTTAAAATTACGTATCTGAATTTGAAATATGCTGTAACTTTCCTGTTTTCAGTCCAGCCGCGAGAGACAGTAGATTGAGGAACAGGGACTGACGAGCTGAATTGATTTCAGCTACTGCACCAAGACTGTGAGACCGTTACGAGTTTTTGGGCATCAGCTTAGCCGAGTCTGGCGTTCAATTTGGAGATTAAACTCTTCTTATTCAGGAACTGTTGGGTTTCCTCGGTGGGTAATCTATAGAGAAAGAAACATGTATGTAATTAAAAACAAATGTAGATTGTTATAGAACAGCTATAGGAGATATATAGGGAAATCATGTATTGAAATACCATTACATTCTGATTCCTTCGGTAAGGGTTCGGTTTGTAGAAAGTACATACTCACAAGCGTGCGGCACTGCTTCGTAGTGAACTGGGATGATGCTTCGGATTTGGTCGTGTCAGCCTTATTCCGTGAAGCTTACGAGTTCGAGCTTGGATATCAACCTTCTCTTAACAGGACTAATTGCATACCTCTGACTTTGTTGGCACATTGACCCTTTGCTGCACACTGGTAATGAAATGCATTATAAAGAATTGTAATAGTAAGTAAGAAATTCCTGTAATGGCATATATTGTATAGCGTCTATGAATATATTAAGTTTTAAGAATAAATAGAAACTTATCTAGGTCGAACCATTTTCATACTGGTGGATATAAGAAGATAAGTCATTTGTCAAAGCTTCAGTGCGCTCATACATATTCTCATACATATCGTAGATATATTAAGATTACTCAACGAGTGTTCACAGGTCGGTTGGGGATTAGTTCTCATTCTGTTATTCAACTTAGCCTGTAAATATATTATATATATATTATTATTATATATATAGTTATATATATATTTATATTATATATTATATATATATATTATTTATATAGTGGTAATATATATATATATGATAATATTATAATGATAATTATAAATTAAATAATTTACCCTTGCAAGGCATGGCATATTGTCTTCGTTCATCATCACTTCGAATTTTCATAGGATCGCACAGGCTTCTACTAGATTACACCTCTTCGACTACTTAACACTAAGGACTCTGGCCCAGTTTCTCATTCACTGAAAGTAGTTTTAATCCGTTTGATATTTGAGGCATATTTTCGTTTTTCTTCTTCTCATTCTTCCTGTTCTTATTACCTGAAGCTGGAAATGAATAATATATAATATATATTAAATAATATATTATATATATATATATATATATATTATATATTATTATATATATAATATATATATATAATATATATAGATATATATTATTATATATATATTAATATATATAAATATTATTTGCTTAATTCAATTAATTGTTATATTCTTAAGTGTGAAAAATATAAAATAACATTTTTTACATTAGAGCATATGTATCCACCAGTACGTGGTGAATCCATGAAAGACCTACTGTCTAGATATACCTTGAGTTCAAGGGTTAATAAACCAGAATTTATCCTTGAGGGCTGTAAGTAAGCTAATAGGTAAACCTGTAAAGAATGATGTATAAGGTTATTGTATCTTAAAGTATACTATGTATTAAAACGGAACATTGTCTTAATATAATAATATTATATATATTATATTATATAGTATAATATATATATATATATATTTTTAATTATATAATATATATTATCGTGAAATATAGCTAGATTATTTTTTTCTTTTTAAATAAATGGAATACGATGAGGAATCATACACTGAAACGCAATTATAGAAAATATTCTTTTATGGATAACATTAACGGTCATTTTTAGAATTTCCTGAAAAAAATAAATCGTTGAGTATTGGGGTTTTGTGAGAATACATTACGAGATCTTTCAGAGTGGATTTTGTAAAGTCCTCTTGTAGAAGATAACGGATAGAGTCAATAGTGTGACGAGTTCTGAAGTATCGGAGAACGTTAAGGTTTTCATATAGCTTGAATATGTTTCTTAGGAATTGCTTTGTTATATAGGGGCTGATATATTCGATTGATGCAGGGAATCAACTAGAATCATACAGTTTTCATCAAGTTTGTATAGTAGCCACTGACCCGAGCAGTTTCCACTAGGTGAAGTGTAAAGATATCAACCCTTGGTGTTACTCTTATTTTTATAATCTTCTAATTCATTATCTGGCATCAACCTATGCTGGGCCTTTATGACGCAGTAATACGCAAGTTCGTGACACGTTCATGTTTAGTTCCGGTTAGAAGCAGTGTTTAACTCTGTCAGTTAATGTAGACGGTAAAATCTGTCCATATGACAAGATGAAAAACAGGAACTGTAGCTCGAAGAAAATTTAGAATTCAGACCTAATGATACATCGTTATACGCGGCTTAATCGAGTAGAGGCAAGAGCGAAAGAAAGGTGCTGTAGGTTCATAAGCATATAGAATGGGTAGAAATTGTCACGTAATCTTGTTATGGTATGAACCGTTCCTGAATCACACACGGACATTTTGAGTCTATTCAGAGTAGAAAGGCCGAGAGCACAACGACTCATAGGGAAATGGTATATAAGATTTTCGTAATCTACGTGGTGACATGCCTATTCGATTTGAAGACTGATCCGGTTTCTAAATTAAATGTTGAATTGAAAGGTAGGACTTTTATACTTGCTGCTGTTACAGCTGTATGCCTCAAGATAACTACTGATAAATTTGAGTGGTAGTAGTACGTAACAATGTTGGGGAATTATTAATCTTTGTTAAACCGGGTGTAAGTTAAAAATTTTTGTATCCACTACGTTATCAGGGGGTCTTTGCGGTTGAGGAAGAAGTGATTTTTTCAATTTCAAGATGCTGTAGCTGTGGTTCACTTAAGGTACTAAATTAGTCTAACAATTGAAATGGGGTATGGCGGAGTCTCGTTAGCCCGCTTTTAGTGATTAGCTTTCAATCAAATGTGGTGCAGCCTAGTTAATTTCAACTTCAGTTCAACACTGGAGTAGAAGACGCTCCTGAATTAGTTAGAGTCCATATAGTAGTCGGTGCCGTAAAATCGTAGGTGTAATCTGGAGATTTGCTGCCTGTCAATATGGGCTTATCTACATCTTTAAAGCTGTAAGAACACAGGAATTGCAGGTGGGATTGTTTCGCATCTTCTCTAAAGTTTAAAAGATTGTTGATGTAGATCTGGAAATTAACGTCAGAGTGGACAACGGTGTTTCTTAAGGAAGTATTTCAGTTGAGCATTGAAAGCGGGATAGCAAAAGAAGTTATCTCCGTGTAAACGACATGAGTAATGATCGTAAAGGTAGTGTCGCTTCGTCTGATAAAAGTTGCCTTTCAAGATATGTAATGGATTCAAAGGATGATGTAAAAGTCCCGAATAACTCTAAAGGTTGCATCGCTTGTTGGTAAAATCGAGTAGTGGATTTGATAGAGTCTAATTGCTATAAGCAGACTACTTGAGTTGGCGGTAACATGAATAGATTTATTCCTGTTTACAACAGCTCGGAGACGACTGGTTAAGATGGCATCATGTAGGTTCAAGAAGCTTTACTAAGAATGAATAAGAATAATAATATACCACACATCTTATTAATTCCTAGATAAGGTTAATAGACTATTATTCGATGAGATCTTCAGTTCTATTGTAATCTTGTAGCGAGTAAGAAATTTTTCGAATCTTCGGGCAAAGACCTGGCATTTTACTCGTGTTTCATCCATGTCCAGAGTCTAAACCCGTGTCATCGTCTCTATATCAGGACATTGTACAGTGGGATGGAAGATCTTCGCAGCCTGGGGAGTTTCAATGTATTATAAAAGAAGACCGAAGGTGTCCGATTTTAGCACGTGGTACTAGTCTACCAGTACAAAACTATACGTAACACAATGGGGTTTTCATGAACACAGAAGACTCTTAAGTGTCAGTTACAGGCTGAAACATTAATTTCAATGTGCAGTAATTCTCGGTTAGTTAAATCGAAAAAGTAGTATTATCAAGCGAGATGTGAAGAGGAAACCTAAGAACTCACTACGAGTTTTCATAAGAAACATAAATAATTCAGAATGGAGGTAGGAGTTATGAGTAGCATATACATCGTGTAAATTTAAACGAACCCGTTATCGAGTTTTATTTATAGAGGAAACATCAGTTGGAGTATATGACGAGATTCGCAAGAGTGTTATACAGGAGTGTGAGGCAGAAATGTTTGAGTATCAGTAATAACGATCATTATATGCTGTATGGGAATAACTACACATTGTAAGAAAATGCTTGCGGGTAATCTGAGATATTATTGAAGTATGATCTTGGGATCCATAGACATTAATAAATTATTTCAATGTTTAAAAAAATGGTGGTGATTCTATTACGCTGGGATGGACAGAAAATAAACAGACTATATGATTTATAAACGGACTTTTCACATATTTATTAGAGAAGATGTGCGTGATGTATAAGAGAATACCTAGTGAAACGATCTGAGCGAGTGGCATATTTGTAAAGCTTTCGAAAGAGTTTGAAATAAGCGTAGAACGAGCCTTTAGGGTAATGTAAAATAATTTGAAAGGATCAGTATAACTACTCCTTAATGAACTAATAGCTGGCCAATGCATGGAAGGTATGTGTGTAAATTTCATGTTCGTTAATCCTGCAACATGTCTTATAGCGGTCCACTGGATTGGAAAGAATTTGCAATACTAGATTTATTAAAGTGATTAGAGATATTTGAAGAGCGACCTGTGAAAATATGGTGCTATAACGTATTTCAGTCAAAGTTAAACGATGATAAAAAAACTTTATTCTTTCATGAAGGATTGATAGTAAAATGTTAGATGAACATAAAAGGAATAAAGGTGAATAATCTGACAATCATGCCACAAGGTAAAGTATGAGTAGACCGAAACTTTAGCCAGTTTTATTTTCATATCTACATATCTCGTGTTCTTCAATACCCTAGAAATTTTTTTCCAACGAAAGCAAGAATATGTCTAGTATGTCATTTGAAAACCAGTAGTTGTTCTTTTTCGACAAGAGACGCACATGAGTCAGATCAAATGCTAGCCGTCAAGTTCCACTTACAAAAGAAAGAGTTCTAAAGTAATAAGGTGTATTCGAAAGCTACACGGTTTTTGAAAAGCTGGGGTTAAGAAAGTAGTATATCTCCTTCGTTATACGTTGGGGAAACTGTTTTATATCCTGGGTTTGATCAGACAACATTTCAAACTTTATCGGTGATGAAAAAGTATAGAAATAGTAAAGATGAAAAAGAAATTATAAAAAAACACAACCTTTGTAACTGTAGTTGTGAGATCTGTTTAAATATGGTAAAACGGGTCATACCATTGAAAACTGATCAGAAGAGAAAGTTACGTCGTCACAGCAACATCATTCGTAAACTTGTCCGTAAAGTTAAGACGAAGAATTTAAAGAATAAAAAGAAACTGCTACAGCAAGGTGGAGGAGTTTTCCTTCCTTCTCAGTAGTTGGTCGTTTGCTGTCTAGGCGGATGGCTCGGAATTACGAGTAAGAATGAAGAAGGCAGAGCTTTTTCCCTTCGACCAATATACAAAGTTACAGGATAATTCTCTGGCTATTCCGCAACCTATTCCCGAAACATTACTCGATCCACGAGTTGAACAGATACGTAATATTGAAAAGGAATTAGCAATAATTAAATCAAAGTAATGTGACGAGAAAAGGATGAAATATCAAGAGGAATATTTACAAAAATTTATTAACAGATCAAGGTCAAAGACAAGTATACAGGAATGCATCCTTTTTCAAATGAAGTTTCAGAACTAACTATGACAGAAAGGATTTAAAAAGTTTAGAAACGTTACACATACATTGAAAGAATAACAGAATTGATGGCTAAACCCTTTTAAAAGATCAGTTAAATTGGAACGAATTGGGTCAGATTGTAGTTAATGATACATCCCTTTCAAGGTCAAATTAGTGACTTGTCTCAGATTAGCTCGGGATTGGTAAAAAAGCTATACCGGATGGGAGGTCATTTAACGCGAGTTACAGGGGGTTAATTTTCACGTAGTTAATTCATGCAATAAGCAAAGGGCTACAGATAGGGATAATCTCATGGATTTCCGACCTGTAGTTTAATTGAATGGACCATTCAAGGAATAATACCCGTAAGAGCAAACAATATAGTGAGTCTCCAGTAATATAAGAAAAACGAATGATAGGCGAAAGCCTGGTTAAGGATGTATCATCATTACGGGATTGTGAAATACAAAGATACAGATTAGTCTTACCTAAAATATGCAGAAACAGAATCGTACAAGGGTATACAAGAATACCTAAGATATTTCTTGTATATACAGACGACGTTTAAACATCAATTAGGCTAAAAAGTGTAAACGCGCTCTTGCTTTATGTTTCCGATCATAACTCTTACTAATCATATGAATTGGCTGAGGTAACGTAAAGCCACCAATCGGGGAGCGGAGCTAGATAAGCTCGCGCTACTTTATTCCATGTTATAATGCGCGAATGCTCTGGCAACCTATAGTATTTGTATTCCTTCACTTACAGTGGTTTAGTAGTTGGTTAGAGCCAAATATGACGTGCGAGTTAGAAATATTACGATCCAGTGAGTAACATCTTGGTCGTGATTCCATCAGCATTGCGCTGTAATCCTGCGTTTAGGAAGAAGGCCATCAGGGGATGTACATACTGCTTAATCCCCCCCACCAGCTTAATATTGCTTTGTTCATCCTGTTAGAAAGTCTCATGCCATATCAATGGAAGGTTTTCGGATGGGTTAGCTAAGGACAATAAATCGCTAGTTTGTTCAAATGAATGGGGGATGACTATATCACAGGGTAGCCATGAAGATCACAAGCGTTTAACTTGAGTTTTCTCCTTAAAATGAAAAAAGCTTCCGAGGCTACATATAGGGTGCGGGTGTGAGCGAAACCGAAACATCTGTCTTTTCTCATCAAGTGAACATGCGTACACAATAAAGTGGTAAGATATCGAGTTGTTCCTAAGAGATGGATGAATTCTAACATAGATTTGAAGATACAATACACTGGAGGACCTTATAAATACCTCATACCGCCTTCTATTCTATCTTTTCTGTTTAACTCTAACAACGTTGATAAGATGATAGAGGTCGTCGACCGTAATCGCTTTACATCAGCTTGGAATGAGGAAATGAGTAGTGAAAGATGTAAAAATCATTCTCTGAAGATTTCAGCGGCAGAAATGTATATGTTCATTACGGGAGAGGGAAGGGTAGGATTAGAATCCTACGTTGAAACGACGCAAGCAATTCTAGATGCATTAAAGTAATAACCCTAATTATTATTACTGTAAATATTACTACATCTGTGTAAATATTATCGTAGCATTGTAAATAAAGGTTTTTATATTTTACATTTCTGTATCGTTTTATTTTGGGTATTTGGACAATTATAGTAGTATATATATATATATATATATATATATATTATATATGATAAATAATATAAATATTATATATATATATATATAATATATAATAGTAAATAAATAGATTATTATGTAATATATATTTTTATTATTTATTATTTAAATTTTTTATTTATTTTATTTTTTTTTAATTTATTTTTCCATTTTTTTAATTTATTTATATTTTTTATTATATTTATTTATTTTTTTTATTTATTTTATTGTAATTTTAATTATTTATTTTTTAATTTTATTATTTTATTATTTTTATAAAAATATATATTTAATATGATAATATTATATATACCTAATTGAGAAAATATATTTATCTGTTAAATTATATATATATATATATATATAGAATACTATATATATATATATATTATATATACTATATAATAATGCCTTATGTGTTGCAGTGTGCTGGGGCAAAAAGGGGGGTTGATAAATATAAATTTAAACATGAGGGATACCATAGTTTTTGGGGGGTTCAACAGGTTTGCTTTAAGGCATCCTAATATTGAGAAAAAAGAGTTAAAGAGAAAATTTTAGAAGGGGTGAAGAGGGCATTTACTCTACATAAGCCTGAGAAAAAATTTCATAGCGGAAAACCCTAGGCCTCTCAACCGAATTAGTGTGTGGCATTAGAATTTTAACGGTAAATGATTGAATAATAAGGGCTTCTTATAGATGAAGGGGATTAATACGTACTTTTACTATTGACGTGTACTCTAGATACTAGTGGCGAAAACCGTATAAAATAAAAGAACGAAAGAGTAATCAAAGTTACATTGAAGATAAAAGGAAGGAGAAGAAGCCTAAATCATTTTGGACGGGATTCAGGCATGGAGTAGGGGCGGGAGTTTAAGAGTTTGATTGGGATGAGGTATAAGCTATTAACATACATTTCCGTAACAAAGATGATAGTTGAAAGAGCTCCAAAAGTACTATTAAGGGCGCAATGCATAGGTATTTTACTAAAATGCACACTTTTAATATATGGATATAACTAGACGAATTGGGCTTATTTCTTATAAAGATTTACCATAGAAATATAAAAACTAACACCTTTAGAATTCAAAAGAGAGGTATAGCAATCTGGTCGAAAAAAGAAAACACAATAAAGATAATTCAGGAATAAAGGACGATTTATGTAGAGTATCGGGGACCGAAGAAGATTCAGAAAGGGGTAATGAATCCGTTGGACTCCTTGAATTTTTAAAGTTCACAATACCGGTGCTACGACGTGGAATAGTTTAAAGTATATTATGATGAGGGATTTAGATGGTAAAAAAAAAGGGAGGGTTTATAGAACAAGAATAAAAGGTAAGGTTCATTTGTAACCCATGGAATATAAAAGTGTGAAAAGTATTAGTATAGAGAAAGGGTAAAAAATAAACAGGTTCTTGTGAGAATGGGGTTATGCTAAGTTTAATATTTTTATTAAGCAGTGAATTACGAAAATATTCGATTTATATAAGAGCATGGAGAGGTAGATCACTTTATTTATAACTTACATCTTCGACTCCTTAGTTTGAAAAATCGTGAAAATATTTTCTGATTTAAACAATTGAAGTAGTTTAACATGTTGACAATTAATGAATTTAGAAATTGGGATTATGTGAAATGATATTTAATACGGACATAGAAATTACCAATCCATCCGAATTCTGGAGACTGTGTACAAGGAGTGTAGAAATTGTTGAAGACTATATTACAAAGCGAAGGACGTCGTTCTGAAAGGACTACAATGCCAAAAAGGTGAATACGTCCACAATTTGCTACAGAAGATACTTCATTGACTAATGCACTAGAAAGAACTCTTTAAATATCATTTACTGCTATTTTCAGGTCCATTTAATACGAATCCTTTGATCGAGTTCATAGATGTAATGGATTGGCTATCAAAAGGTAGCGGTCAAGATGAAGTATTAATTACGCTAAGGTCAACAGCTAGCTTTAACCTTAGAAACAGGGAAATGTTTTTTCTCAAGCGGTCATCATGGCAGCGAAAACACGTCCAGTAACGTAGTAGCCTTTTAGATATCCTTAACGATATCCCTACTATGCTGAAGAGGGTTTTACTTGCGGTGGAGTATCATCCCATATCACTGGAGCAGATCATTGATGAACAAGACAGTGTGCTACATTATACATGCACCCCCTCCGAGATGTTCAAACACCCAGGCATGGCATATGTTTAGACTGATATAGTTGACCATCAATATGTAGGGGACATTACATTTAAAAAGCTAATTTGTTATTCGCCCGGAGCCAGGCCAATCTTTCGAAAGTCTTGTCAGAGAGGAATGATCTTTTTGGTGTTAAAGTCATCCCTGCGTAAGAGAAGAGTCTCTCAACAGGCGCAGATGATGGAATCGGTTGAGTTGTACGAATAAATATTTCTTAAAGAATTAAATAATTGATTTATATTTATAAGTTTCGATCTGTATCTTTCAAATATTCTAAAACTTTCATATCTACTGACAGAATAGATCTGCTTAATACAATATTTTTTTCGCAAAAAACCAGAATAGTCCTCTTCTTCACTGCTAGAGACAGATTCGCTCACCGAAGAGTCTAGGGGTAGAAAAATCGGTTGCAGCGCAAAGGAGTATCTTCTCACGAGCTCTTCTTTTTCTTCATGGTTCCATCTTGTATTGAGTTGTGACCCACCTCAATTTGAAATATGGGTGAGTAACGCTTGAAATTATCGCCTCGTGCAATACTTGTTCATTTTCTAAATTGAGGAAAATTTCAAATCTTTTTTGAAAACCTTGAAAGACAGCTTTGATGAGGGGGCCACAATACTTGACTGCCTTCGCATTTAGATTTGCCAGTTTGTTTTCTACAAGAAGTAGATTTGAAAGTAATTCACCATAATAAATACCATTCTACCCTTAAAGACGATCAATGGCATTAAAAGTGGTGCTCAATACATCAACTATTAGAAATAAATTATATTTCGTTGATTTGAAGGGTGGTAATTCTAGTTTAGTAATCAACAATTGGTGAGGTTTTACCCTTTGTGTTTCCCTAGCATTCAACCAACGAGTCATAGCAATCGAGTCATAAACACCCATCAAACACGCAGAGTGAGTATTTAATAATATGTAATCATATGTTTGAACATAATACATAATAACGTAAATATATATATATATATATATATATAGATATATATATTTAATATATATAGTATATAATAATAATATATATATATATATATATATATATTGATTAGTAATAGTATTAATATATATAGATATATATATATTATATATTATATTTATAATAATATAATATATATAATTATATATTATTATATATATATATATATTATATAATATATTATATATATATTATATATATAATATATAATATAATATATATATTATAATAATATACCTATATATATATTATATATATATATATTATATAATATATATATAATATATATATATATATATATATATAAATATATATATATATATATTATATATATATATATATATATATATATTATATATATATATATAATATATATATATATATATATATATATATATAGTATATCTATATATATATATAATATATATATATATATATATATTGTCATCATGCTACATTGTTCTATACAAGTTGCAACACGTAAAATGGTAACCTAAAATTTAAAAAAAAATTCTTTACAGATTCAGACCTGTGCAGCACTTTTGTACTTAAGTTCTGTACTTAAGTACTTTGAATGTACTTAAGTACTAAACTTAATTACTGGTTTTGAAAATTTGATTTAAGTACTTATTTTAAGTACACAAAAGTACTGCCCAGCTCTGACTATAACATGATGGAATATTTTTTAAACAGTTTTGAAAATCTTATCTATATGCTATATGCTATATCTATATGCTATATCTATATACTATTGGAAATCCTTCAAGAAATAGGCGCAACTGCAAGATATATAAATGATGTAATCAGCTATATTTTTTCATTCATTAACATACTCTCACAGTGTAAAGATAGTATAAGAAAGAAGCTCCGGAAATAATAGTAATGAATAGGAAAAGAGTATTCGTATGGGCTAAATTACAAAGGGGATAATAAGGTCTTGGAGGATTTTTTACTAAATTATGGAGAAGTGCACTGCCGTTATTTAGAAGAGGTAGTGAATATTTAGGTAAAAAGGCTATAAGAGCAGGCCTGCACACTATGCAAGATATAGCGGCCGGAGCCAATCCACGTGTATCATTGAAAAGACGAATGGCTTATGTTTCTGATGAGATGTTGGATGACGTTAAGACCAGAATAAGACGTAAAATGACAGGCCAAGGCAAGGCGCAAGTTAAAGGACTCAGGAAAATCACAACCAAGAAAAAGCCTAAGGCTAAACGACCTCTGAAGAAAAAATGCATTGATGTGTTTGCTATTTAATTACTAACAGGCATCCTTTACCTAAAATGTGTTATCATACAACTATACTGTATATAAGGAAAGTATAGCCACTTCCCTGCTCATTATACGGCCAACCTCCGCACTGACAAGATGCATTTCCTTCATTCTTTTAGCCCAGACAGCTGGTCAAGAGCGATTGGATCCTTCTTCTAACACCATGAGTCCTACTCTCATTGCGTAGGGAGACCAATTTTCCATCACAATTAATCCCCTCATTCGATCACTAGCGCGATGTTCCTTTCGAAAGCTCAATATTCCAGGCAGCTTCCAATCAGTATTAGATCGCATCCAATGTGGTTTTTAATACTTTCAAAACGTATAATTTGAACGAAGCTGGAATGGTACATGATCTCCTTCTGTTGAGATCACTTATAGTGTAGTATCAGAGTCCAAATTGTTCTTCTGTTCTGTGTTTTAATCAGATTGAGCGTTTATCTTCTATATAATACTTCACTGGTGCGACATGGCGTGGCTAATTCTCTCTATAGAGAGTTATATAGTAGCGGATGGGCTTGTGATTAGATATAATTTTTCAGACGATGTTTTTTTTTTTTTTAACATACTAACTTTTTTTTATTTTTTTTTTTGCTAAAATTATCTCCAATCATGTGGTTTTTTATAGTTTCCAAGACGAGGTCTGCGCACATAGATAAAGCGGCGAAAGTCACAAATAACACTTATGAATTTTATGGCCGCTTAAATGGTGATATCTTCTCTCAAAAAAGACTTATTCTTCCAGCTGTAGATACTAGGAATCCACTTAACCAGATCAAGTAGTAAATCGCACTTAAAAATAAAAAGTAAAGCCTGCTGCTACGACTGTAATGTCCAGAGCCTGTTTTTCAATTTGTTAGAGGTCTCATCTCAATAGTTAGAAAAGGTGAAATAAATCATTTCCCCAGAGACACTTTGGAAATTGAGAAATCGTTTTGAAACACTTATCTAAGTATCCCATCAATGAAGAGTTTGAAACCAAACTATTTAATTTTACCCATGAATTATCGAGTATCGGGTGTCAGTTTACATGTAAATGGACAAACTTACGGACGTGACTATAAATATATACAATGGGGCTTCACAATCTCTATGTTCGAGACCTTTTAGATCTAATAGCCTAATACTGTTTATGGCGGTGTAGCGTACGGGGTAAATCTTGAAGAATCAAAAGAATAGTAATTTATATGCTTTCGATCTCAGTGCAGAACTTTCAGCGTGTAATGCAAGTCAATTTAAACATTTTGAGAAAGGGGACATAAGGATCAAGTCTCTCATTTAGGGTAAGTCTACAGTTTATCTATACAGGTTGTTGTTTATCTGGAACATCCTCAACTCATAGAAAATGACCAGAATACCAACGTGTTTCCTGAATTATTAAAGATGATTAAGAAAAATAACAAGTATGTTTAAAAGACGAACCTCGATTTTTTAGGAGTCTTCGCCATTAATGAATAGACTCTGGTGAAACTGGAAGAAGATACCGCTATCGTATTCAACCTTTCACTCGGCAACGTTACAACAGGAGGACATTGGATTTCTGTTTTACAGGAAGAAAAATGGAGCTGTCTACCTGACTGATCCTTGGATTTAAAAATTTATTTTGAATATCATTATATCATTTCATTTTTGAAATATAATAATGTTAATTGATATGAAAACTATGTCTGAGCCTGTTCACATCATACCTCTAATTTATGTGGAGTGTATTGTATTTATTTCATTATATTTTTTTTTAAACAGTATATGTTTCTAATGAACTTCTAATTTTATTTGATGCTAAAAAATTTGTATGTCAATGATTATTTAGTTTCTAATTATGTAATAAGTGCTTTAAAATAAAACATGCTTTTACTATCCTTAAACTTATTTCATATATATATATATATTATAATATACTATATATATATATATATATATATAATATATATAATAATAATATATATATATATAATATATATATATCAGAGTTAAATGCATATAAGCCTACAAAAGCTAAAGTTTCAGGAAAATTCATGTTTATGACTTCACGAGTTTAAAGGTGCATGGGTACAATATAGCGAATATGATATTCAGAAGCGATCTGAACGGCGTAGCGTTAACAGGGTTTGTGCTTGTAATACATTTAAAAAAGGTGGCTATGGGGGTTATAACATATATTCAAAAATGGTGGTTCATTTTAAAATCATTACATGTGTTAATCACACATCGGATTTTTCAGCTAGACATCCTTACACACACACCGTGATCCTTCATACACGTATTGTTTTGGGCAATCAGATAATGTCCACGGCCACGGAATGCGTGATTCAGCTGCAGTGAAGGTAGGACATGAAACTATATACTTCGATAAAACATTAAAATATAATAATATGATTCATACTGGAGGCATATAGAGAAAATTACGGAAACGAGTAATGTGTGTAAAACATTTATAGTTAATATAGAACGATTTAAAATGAAGATCCCCCTCCAATCCATCAAAAATTTATCTACAAGATACGTGGTTTGGCGACCAAGATCTTGGTGAGCGTGCAAGAAAGAGGCTGATCAATCATATAATAGCAGCTATAAGAAAGGAGCTTTCTGGAGCCTATGTTACATTTCCATCAGGAGAGCATCAAGATGTTTGTGGATGGAGGTGAAGTTTATTTATGCATGTACACATGTTATATTTTACTACATCTGCAATAAAATTTTAGGGTAAAAACTTTTTCATATCCTCTATATTAAGACATATATATTTCATTTACATAATAATAATAATAATAATAATAATAATAATAATAATAATAATAATAATAATAATAATAATAATAATAATAATAATAATAATAATAATAATAATAATAATAATAATAATAATAATAATATTTTTAATTTAAAGTCAGATTTGAAGTGGGAAGTAAATTTTCGCCAGTGAATTTATATTTTAAAAATCATTGTTGTTGTTTCTGTTATAGTCAGCTTAGCATTCCGAAGGCTATCCTGTAAAAATGTTACAGTGCCGCTGCTGTTTTATTGTTGTTTTTTGTGGTTGTTAATTTCATAAGATGATTAATGTAAGTGGCAAAGTGGAAGCTTGAATCTCTCATCGGTCTCTCATTTGGTCTCAGGTTTCCTTGTTTCTATGATGCTTCTTCTCTTTGTTCTTCTCTCTTTCTTCTCTTTGGTCTTAGGTTTCTATGAGGCTTCTTTCTTCTCTTTGATCTTCTCTCTTTCTCTTTGGTTTTAGGTTTCCTTGATTCTATGATGCTTCTTCTCTTTGTTCATCTCTCTTTCTTCTCTTTGGGCTTAGTTTTCTATGATGCTTCTTCTCTTTGGTCTTCTCTCTTTCTTCTCCTTTCTTGGTTTCTATGATGCTTCTTTCTTCTCTTTGGTCTTCTCTCTTTCTCCTTGGTCTTAGGTTTCTATGATGCTTCTTTCTTCTCTTTGGTCTTCTCTCTTTTTTTCTCTTTGGCCTTAGGTTTCTATGACGCCTCTTCTCTTTGGTCTTCTCTCTTTCTTCACTTTGGTCTTAAGTTTCTATGATGCTTTTCACTTTTGTCTTCTCTCTCTCCTTCTCTCATTATATATATTTATATATATATATATATATATATTATATATATAATGGAATATGTTTTCACATATATAATAATATATATATATATCATATATATACTATTTTAAAATATCATAAAATATATAAATAATAAATATATTAACTTATTGGGTTTTTAAAAAAATTAATAATGGAATGAATTTTTACAGTTTTTAGGGCATGCGGAATTTTTTCTCCTTCTTCTTCTCTCTTCTCTCTCTCTCTTCTCTCTCTCTCTCTCGTCTCTCTCTCTCTTCTTCCTCTCTTCTCTCCTCTCTCTCTCTCTCCTCTCTCTCTCTCTCCCTTATATATATAATATATATATAATATATTATATATATATATAATATATATATATAATAGTATAATATTTAGTATATATATATATGGAAGAATATATATAATATATAGTGTTTATATATATATATTATATATATATATATATATATATATATATATATATATATATATATATATATATATATATATATATATATATATATATATATATATAATAATATATATAATATTATATATATATGCAGTTTACTAAAAATGCAGTTTACTGATGCATAGTTTCTAAAATTTAAATTTGGAATAAGTATGAAGTTTGTAAATAGCTCACTATGTGTAGAAACTAAACTGATATGCTTGCCATATACTATAGAAGGAATATTTCTTTACATTATATTTGGCCTTGACATGGCCTAATGGTCTAAGTGCGTTGAAGGTGATTCCGTTGAAGTTGTCTCAGTGATTGTCGTTCGATTCCAGAATAGTCGGCTTCTGGATAAAGTTCCATTTTGGTCCCGCTCTCAATGTGTCTTCCTGCGGGGCTGGTGCGGAAGGAAGAGGAGTCAGATGATATGCGCACGAACGTATGTGCACTAACATGAATGACGTAGTAGTAGTACAAAAGTGGTAGTGGCGGTCACTAACCAGAGAGGCTCCGGAGGGGCGTTGGGGGCAAGTGAAAACACCCTCCCGACCTCTACGACCCCAGTGAGAGCTGAGCAAAGCACAGATGAAGCCTCAGAGGAGGGTAAAAGCATCCATCAAGAGAACACCACCAGAGGAGGGCAGAAACGACTCAGGAACCTACGTGAAGCATGGAAACACCCTGGAGAGGAACAGAGGAGGGTAAAACCACCCACCAAGAGCAGCAGAGGAGGGCAGAAACGACTCAGGAACCTACGTGAAGAATGAAAATACCCACCAAGAGCATCAGCAGAGGAGGGCAGAAACACCTCAGGAACCTACGTGACCACCGGTAATGCTCACACAAGCTCCGCGTGTGATACGCACAGGGCCGTGGGCCCTGTGATATCACGCCAGGTCCGCAACAAATACCCCCACGAACCTACGTGAGATGCACAAAATACGCCCCTACGTACGTCGGGAGCGAAAATACCTCCCCTGGGGGTAAAAACCACCTTTCTCTAAGTCTATGATTGCTACTTATTATTTATATATATATATATATATAATATATATATATATATTATACTATATATATATATATATATGATAATATTATATAATATATTATATATAATTATTATATATATATTAATTATAATATATATTATATATATATATATATATATTATATATATATATATATATATATATATATATATATATATTATATATATATATATATTATATATTTACAACGGCTTGTTCTCTCTCGAGAGAAAATGCAATAATATTTTCAGTTCTCTTTTCCGCTTTTTTGGTAATTTGCCAGAAATGTCAACTGTCTCTTTTTTTCCATTTTAGTTTCTTAAAGCACAATACGCTTCGATCAAATCATTTCCTCTACATTCCATTTTTACACGGTTTCCGATGCTACTCCTCTTTTTTCACATCAACTTACACCATTTTGTTTACAACTTAGGCATCGATAATTTTTAAATAATATGTGAATTTAGTGCTCTTCAGAGCTCATGCTAATAACAAGTATGACATCTCCTCTGTGGTTCTCCAAGCTTGTGGTTTCGGGCATGCATCCTGTCTTGATAAACTGCTTTCTATTTCATGCTGTACCAACCTATTATAATGTATTCTGTTCTTCTAATATCTTTATCTATTCTCGCGTATTTCTCATAATTCTCCTTAGATTGTTCGATAATTCAGATCTTTCAAACATCCATTTTTTATTTCCTGTCCAACGCTGTGACTAGATCAAACTGCTCTCATTTCTTTCGTATAATTAAACGTCGTAAAGTCTGTAGCTGTATTCAGCTCTTTCTAATTTATCCGGCTTAATTTGACCTTGTACATTCAAGCGTCATGGTTTTTCATGTCCCACTTTGATTTAGATAAAATTATACTTTTCTCCTTCTCAGTTGGCACTCATATAAGCTTATGACCATTTTCTTTCACCGTAGGCATATGGCATTAACAAACCACATAACACACACACACACACACACATATATATGTAAATTATATAGTATATATATATATATTATGATATATATAATGTTACTATTTATATAATATATATTATATATATAGTATATATATATATATATTTATATATAATATATTATATATATATTATATAATAGAAAAACTAACTTTGACGTAAAACAGATAATCTACCTATGTGAAAATATACCACTTGGCACAATCAACTCTTTATTATCGGACACATTAAAATATTTTACACAATTAAAACTTAATAATACAATTTCGTTTAGCCTAATATCATTATAAAGGCCTCTTTCAGAATTTAACGTTAACAAGAACTAAAAAACATTTAAAAATAGGGACTAAAACTAATGCTGATTCTGAGTTGGTTGGTCCTTATGAATCTTTTTTCTTGATATCCTTTAAGAGGTTCGAAGCAAGCAGAAAGGAGTTTTGAATCTTTTCCAACTTTATCTTGCCTGGAATCTTGTTAAAATTGTCTGTATTATAAATGAACACCGATTCTATTATTTTTCTTTTTTTAACCTGATTGCAATATTTTAAAGAAGCATCCTGTAAATTAATTTTATGGTTATTAACTGCACGATGAAAAGTTAGAGCTGAATTGGTAGAATCATTGATTAAATCCTGACGATGTTGATATAACCTTCTGTGAAAATCGTTTGTTTCTCCAATATAAACTTTGGAACAATTGCAACATGGAATCTTATAAATGCGCTGAGAATTATTATTACGGATTTGGGCGGTTTAAAAAAATTTTTAAGAGGAATGGTATTTGTTTTTAGTAAAGCAAATATTTTTAGGGAGATATTGTTTAATTTTATAATTTAAATTGAAGGGAATGGAAAGATAAGTTATATTAGTTTTGGAAATAGGGGGATAACTATTATAATATTTTGATTTTGCAATTTAATATAGTAAAAGTAGACAGAAGAAATTTAGTTTCTGTTAATAGATTAGACGGAGAACAGATATTTAAGGCTCTAAGATAAAGTGAAGTAAGAGTGGCTAATTATGAACTATATGTGTGGGTAGAGAGCCAATGTATATATGATGATGAGGATGTGGGTTTCCTATAGACAGAGTATGACAAGCAAGCTAAGTTTTTCCAGGAAATTAGTGTATCGAGAGAGGGTAAGGAGAAAATTTGGGTAACTCATGTGTGAAAGAAATAGAAGGATGAATGTTGTTAATTAGACGCAAAATGTCATTGATGTTGGTGTTTTTAGGAACTGAACAAAAGATATCGTCTACATAGCAAAGCCATGTAGAATTAAGAAGAGGATGATGAGTTATATAATAAAATTCAATTAACTCCATAAAGATATTACTTAAGATGGGGGATAAAGGAGATCCCATAGCAAGGCCATAAGTTTGTTTTAAAGATTTTATTGTGCCAAGGGTATATTTTCACACATACATATATATATATATATATATAATAATATATATATATATAATATATTTATATATATATTATATATTATATTAATATATAGTATATATATATATATCACACAACATATTAATTATATATATTATATATATAATATATTATACTTGAGTTTCGAATATGCGACACCAATGGATGCAATATGAAGGACTGAGGAGAGACCTCTTCCTTGGCTACCAAGGGCAGGGATCCCTTATATGCTTTAACTTTTTTTCGCCTCCCTAATTAGGCCGTAACATATGAAAAAAATTTACAACTAACACCACCCTGTAGTCAAATTGAAAACAATTAAAATAGGCATATATAATAATAATAATAATAATAATATAATAATAATAATAATATATAATATATATAATATAATATAATAAATAATAAACTGAATAAAATATAATAATAATAATAATAAATAATAATAATAATAATAATAATAATATAATAATAATAATAATAATAATAATAATAATAATAATAATAATAATAATAATAATAATAATATAATAATGAATAATTAATAATAATAATAAAATAATAATAATGAATAATAATAATATATTAGAAAATAAAGGGAAAACGAATTTAATACTTTATATTTCTATAATTTTGTATCTTACTGAAGTTCGTTTTAACCATAAGTTTTTTTTTCATGATAAAAATATAATTAAAAAAATTTTTTA
>JABUQX010063077.1:0-28680 GCA_015478945.1 Trachelipus rathkii
GAGAGAGTATGAAGTAATTTTTACGAGTAAAGATACTAAATTTATTAGTTTAATTTTTTTTGTAAAAAACAAGTGAAGCTACTTTTCGCTTAAATTTTTGGTTTTTTTTTATTTTTTTTAAATTTTATACTCTATTCAGCATTAATATAAGAATTTTGTTGTTTATGAAACTTATCGATATATTTATACGATTTATACAGGTCAAAAATCAGTACAATGCATTAATCGATGAGGTTAAGAAAAGTAACCTTCGGTGACCATGATAGATATATAATTTATATAAATATATATATAGATATATATATATATATATATGATTATATATATATAGTCAGTATATATATATAGTATAATATATATTATGATTATATATGATATATTATATAAAGGTATATATAATATATATATATATAATATATATATAATAGTATATATTGTTTGAGTAATTGAAAAAAGTTTCGTTCATGGCCTTCCAATTAGTTAGATCCTATTTCGTATAATGATTAGTAGTTAATTATGAGTATTTAAATATATATGTATATATATATATAATATATCTATAGTATATATATATAGTATATATATATATTATATATATTATATATAACATGGTTCATTGTGAATTGAAGTGTCCCGCCGGTTTTCTTTAGTCAGTAAAATTTTAGTAGAAGATTTACATTTTGTTTAATTTTTCATGATTAGGGTAAAATTAAATTAGTTAAAAAAAAGAATATTTTTTTAAATTCCAATTTATTTTATTAATGATGAAGTCCACTATTTCAAATTTAATGTTCCTTTTAAAAGAAAAGTATGGTGTGTAATATATATATTATATATATATATATAGTATATAATATATATATATAGATATATATTATATATAGTATAATATATAGTGAGATATATATATAGTAATATATATAAATATATGATATATATATATATATATTATATATTATATATATATATATATTGAGAGAGAGAGCTGGAAGAGGAGAGAGAGAGAGAGAGAGAGAGATAGAGAGAGAGAGCAAAGGAGAGAGAGAGAGAGCAATGGAGAGAGAGAGAGAGAGAGATGAGGAGAGATGAGAGATGAGAGAGAATGAGAGAGAGAGAGAGCAGAGAGAGAGAGAGAAGTAAAGGAGCGATAACAAAAAAATATTTTGTTCGATTTTGGTACTTTATTAAACTTGTATCCAAGTTTAATATCATATTTTTTTAAGGGCATAATTCCAGAAAAAGACCAGGAGAATTATCTCGGAAAAGATGACATCTTACAGGAAAAACCAAATTACTATTGTTAGAATCAGCAGTATTAAAAGCTTATTACCGGAATGGTAAAAAAAAAAAAAAAAAAAAAAAAAAAAAAAAAAAAAACAAAACCGCCGAATAAAGTACGACATCTTTACAAAAAAAGCAGAATAACATATTTGGAACAGCGTATAAAGCTTTTTTTATAGTAAAGTCGTTGTCGTCCCACCTGCTGTCCCCCATAGGCTCGAGCCCCCTATAGAATTGAAAAGTCAATGGAAAATATATTTTCCATAGGGGCTCGAGCCGATGGGGACATAGGGGGGACGAAAGTCCCCCCCGCCGTCCACCTGAGGCCGAGAGACCCCGACTCCTGTAATCTTTGCGGTTTAACCCTGGGTAAATCTCGTTAGTTTAAATCATAAAACGACTTTGCATATAAAAGCCTTTATACGCTGATTCCCAAATATGTATTGTTATGTTTTTTGTAAGTGTCGTACTTTTCGAGTGTTTTTTTTTTTTTTTTTTTTTTTTTTTTTTTTTTTTACATTTCCGTAACTGAAGCTTTATACCTTGATGTCCAGAATATGTATTTGGTTTTCCTGTAAGTGTCATATTTTTCGAGATAATTCTACTGGCTCTTTTCTGATATTTGCCTTTTTTAAGTATTGTGGTAAAACGTGATTTATCATTTAATTTTAATAATAAAAACGTAATATCATTTTATTTTATTGAAACGAAAATTCGTACCCTAAGAAAATAAGTAATAACTAAACACAATTCGAAAAAAGTTAAAACATATTTTTAATAAAAATAATTTTAAAAAAAGGAAAAATGCTGAGCTTCCACCTTCCGAAACGCATTTCTTGTCATAATACTGCAGTTTTTTTAACTTTTTCAACATTAAAAAAACTACTCAAGTTTGCGGGTGATGCTAAATATAACATTTATTTATAATATATGATTATATAATTATTATATATTATTATATTATCGTTATATAGTATTTTTTATACTGATAGTAACTATGATATAGGTATATTATATAATTATATTATAAGATTATATATAGTATATATATGTATACTATATATAGTATATATGATATATATAGTACTAATATATAAAGTATAGTATATATATATATATTATATATATAATATATTATCAGTATATATAATAGTATAGTATATATATGATATATATATAGATATATATAGGGTTATATATTATATATATGATATGATATATATGATATATATATAATAAACTATATATATATATATATATATGTATATATATATAATATATATATAATATATATTATATATATATATATATAATAATAAAATTTGCTGAATAAGATGTTAGAATAAATATTATGTTTTACTTTAGGCAATGAATAAAATGTCTCATTTTATACGGTTTTGGTAAATAAGTTAAGTTTTAATATGAAGAAAACTCACATTAGGGTACTAAAGTCTAAGGTTTAAAGGTAACTGATATAAACGAGTCTAGTATTATATGATACTTAATTAAAAAGTAAATTATGATATTTTTTAGTTATCGAATAATCAATGTGCTATAGTGTGTACTGGTTGACAACCTCATTTTAGGTACTTATTAAGTTTTTCTCATTGTTAGGTACTGAATTAAAAATCCTAATTTTGTAGGGTACTGATGCTGAAATAAGAGAGTCTAGTAGTTTAGGTACATATTAAACTAGTTCTAACTTTTAGGTAATGGTAATAAATAAACCTAATTTTTGGTATTTGAATAAATACAATTGTAATTTTAAGTTATAAGAAATAAACAAGCTAACATTTTAGGGTAGGAAAACACAAGTCAACATTTAGGTACTTAATAAGCAAAATCTAATTATTAGGTACTGACTGAACTTGTTTGAAATTTCGGTACTGAATAAATAAGTTTTCATGTTAATTAAAGTACTGAGAGTACAAATAAAGCACTAATCATAATAACTTATATTAATTATCATGATAAATAAATATGGCACCTCGAAACTATTTCATTATTTTTGAACTTTATTTTAAGTATCAAGGTGTGAAAAAGGTATAAAAAAAAAAAAAAGTTTTGTGAAATTTAACTAAAAAGTCTTGGCATCGCAAATAAATAATAATATATAGATAATAATATATAATAATATAATAGATAATGAATAATAAATATAATAATTAATAATAATAATAATAATAAATCAATGAATAATAATGATATGATAATGATAATGATAATGATAATGACATATGATAATAATAAATAATAGATAATAAAATAATAATATAATAATAATAAAATAATAATAATATATTAATAATATAATGAATAATAATAATAATAATAATAATAAATAATAAATAATAAATAAAATAATAATAAATAATAAATAATAATAATAAGAATGTAATGAATAATAATAATAGATGATAATGATAATGATAATGGAAAATATATTATATATTATAATTATAATTATAATATTATTAATTATTATTATTATTATTATTATTGATTATTATTATTATTATTATTATTATTATTATTATTATTATTATTAATTATTTATTATTAATTATTATTATTATTTTATTATTATTAATTATTATTATTATTATTATTATTATTATTATTATTATTATTATATTATTATTATTATTATTATTATGATTATTATTATTATATTATTATTATTCATAACAAACAAGTAGTGTTTTTGAAAAAGTATATTATATAATTATATATTATATTATATATATATACTATATATATATATATATAATAATATATATATATTATTATATATATATATATATTATATATATAATATATATATAGCAGCCTACACTAGAACTATATATTATATAGTATATTATTATAATATATATATCAATATATTATAGATATATATATATATATATTATATATTATATATAATATATATATATATAGTTATATAATATATATATACTATATATAATAATATAGCAAATCCCTAGCAATCTAATACTTATAATTATATTAGTATATTATATATAGATATATATATATAATATAATATATATATATATATACGTATATATAGTATATTATATATATTATATAATATTATATATATATATATATATTATAATATGATAAATATATATCTCGTTCCGTTCGATAAAGAAAGTATTGTATGTGAACGATTGTTGAAATAGGTTTTCGATGTGAACGAAATAATGATTTTCTGTTGATCGAATGAAATCACATAGGAATTTCGCGCTTGCTAATAGACAATTTTTGAAACATCATTAAATCAACAAAAAGAGAACAATACGCCAAATTATTTTTTATAAAAAGCAATTTTATTAATCACACTTTTTAAACTATTGCTGTTGTCGGAAAAATAGGAAAAATAAAAATAAGGAAACACAGCAAAACAAATACTTACAATTCTAATTTGCATTTTGGACCGTTTACAAAAGGATATATAGAAATAGTGAAGGTTTATTTTTAACTAGGCTTTGCATTTAAATTACTCCACCACAGCCTTCTAAGCTAATGACTGCAGTTCAGCGTAGCTTCTCCCTTTCAAGAAACGATAATAAATATATTTAATATAGTATATATATATATTATTATATATATATATATATATATAATATATATATATATATATATTAATAGTATATATAGTATATTATATAAAAATATATATTATATATATATAGTATTAGTATGATATATATATATATATATATATATATATATATATATAATATTATATATAGATTATAATATATATATATATGTAAATATTATATACGTATATATTTATTATAAATGATATATATATATATCGATATATATAATATATAATAATATATATATATAATATATATATATATATATATATATATTTATATATATATTATATATTAGAATATATAATATATATATATATATATAGTTATTGTATAATATATATTTATATTAATTATTAATTATTATTATTATTACTGTATTAGTATTATTATTTATTATTATTATATTATTATTTATTATATGTATTTGGTTATTATATTATTATTATTCATATTATTATTATATATTATTATTTATATTTATTATTATTATTATTGTTTATTATTAGTTATTATTATTTTATATTATTATCATTATTATTACTTATCTCCTAGGTAGGGCTTTTCGCCTGTAAGTTCCTCGCAGCACTTCTTCCTTTCTGGCCGCCGGAAACTCATGAAGCTTAGAACAGTTGCATAAAATCTTTTCTCGGCGCAATTGTTTCCGAGGTAGTCTTGAATTATACGCACTGCTTTTAGCAGGACAGCGAGAGAGGTCTCTCTCATATGAATCCAATGTTGTCGTTAATAGTATACGTATAATATATATTATAGATATAGTAATAATATATATATATATATAATATATAGTATATATATATATATATAGTATAGTAATATATATATATATAAACATATATAATATATATTATAAGTATATATATATTTGATATATATATATAGTATATAGTAATATTATATATTATAGTTATATATAGTATATATAATATAATGTATAATAAACATATATATAGTATATATATAAATTATATAATATATAATATTTATTATTATATATATATATTATAATATATATATATAGGGATTTATAAGTATAATATATATATATATTATATATATAAATATAAACAATATATATATATAATTTTATATATATACTATATAATATATAATATATATATATGATATAGTATATATATATATATATATATATACTTTGTTTATTAAAATATATATTAAACATATAATATATATATATATATAATATATATATATATATAGTAATATTATATATATATATATATATATATGACTTATAATATATATAATATATATAACATATGTATGATATATATATATAATATAGTATATATATATATATAATATATATATATATAATATATATATTTATAGTATAATATATAGTATATATATAATATAGTATATATATATACTATATATAATATAGTATATATTATATATATAATATATTGTTAATATGCTAAATAACTTGATTGGGCAGCATCTCTGCGTAAAGATAGTTGCTCTACTGATATTGGTTATAACGCAAATTTGCAGAAAACAAAATAATTTTCCTTTAAAGTTATATAACTTTTTATTTTTATTTTATTTTATTTTTTTTTTTAGATTTAATTTATTTTATTTTTCAATGGAATGCGTCTTTATCTTTCTGCTTTTGTAAAGCGGAGTTTTAGAGTTCTAAAGGAAAAAAGGGATTACAGAAAGAATAAACATAAAGTGATATAATATATTATATAGTATATAGTATATTTATATATATATATAGTATAGTTAATATATATCTATATATATATATATATATGATATATAATATATTATATATTATAATATATATAATATATTAATGTAGATAGATAGATACGATAGATAGATAGATAGATAGATAGACAGATAGTGTTTTATATATATATATATATATATTATATTATATGATATATACTATTATATATATATATAATATATATATTATATATATATATATAATATATATATTATATTAATAGTTATTTATATATTTATATATTTATATATATATCATATATTATAATATATAATATATATATATTATATATCATAAATTATATATATATATATATATATATATATATATAGTATATTATATTATAGTATATATATATATATATATATATTTTAATTTATCTTATATATAATATATATATATAATATTATTATAAATATATATATATATATTATATATGATTATTATATATATTATATATATCATATATATATGTAATATATTATATGTATATATATATATATATATTATATAGTATATATAATATAATATATATATATAGTATATATTAATATATATATATATATATTATATATATAATTATATAGTTATAAATATAAATATATATATATATATATATATATATAATATATATATATATATATATATAATATATATATATATATATATATATAATATTATATATATATAATGTATAGATATATTATTATAATATATATAATATATATTATATATTATATAAATATAATTATAATATATATATTAGTATATATATATATATATTATAATATAATAATATATTATATATATATATATATATATTTCGTCTCCGCGCCGTGTTGAGAAATGGATCAAATGATTCACCAATGGAAAACCGATCTTCGATAGGAAATAGAAGACAGATTATTATGAATAAATGCCATTGTATAACTTTTGCTTAAGTAAAAGAGTTCCGCCGAGATACTAATTACATTTGAGGGTCTGAATCGCATTTATCCCTCGCTCCTTATTAGCGGAGTTCCTCATTCACAATCGACAAGCGGCTCAAATGGGCTTCGCTGCTATTATTATTCAAATCGAAAGCAGGACGAGTTCGGAAGGTTGCCTCTTCGGGCTCTTACTGTGAGAGAACACTTTAGCCAAAGAATAAGGAAAAATAGAGTTTTATTATTCTGAGATTTTAAACGCACTTTCATTTGTAATATGTACTGAAATAGATCAAAATAACATTTATATACATATAGTATAATATATATTATATATTAATATATCATATATATATGATATATATATAAAATATATATATATATATAATATATATATATATATATATATATATATATATATATAATGTATGATGATTATATATATGATTATATATATATATATATATATATATATAAATATAATATATATTATAGTATATATATATATATATATATATATAAATATTAATATATATAGTAATATATATATATATATAGTATATATAGTATATATATATATGATATATTATATATAATAATATAATATATATATATATATAAATAAATAATATATAAATATATATATATATATAATATATACGTATATATATATATATATTTATATATATATTATAATATATATATATAATAAATATATATATATATATATTTATATATTACTATATTATATCATATATATATATATAGTATATATTATATATATAATACTATATATATATATATTATATATTATATATATATAGTAATATATATATATAAGTTATATAGGGTATATATCATATATATATATATATATAATATATAATATCTATATAATATATATATATAATATATGTATAATATATATATATATATATTTAATATATATGAGTATATATATATATATTATATATATCCTGAAATAGAAACAATTTACACTTTCTATGTTAATGTATCATGTTTAAATCTCTTGATCTTTCTTACTAGAATTATTTAATCCCCATTTATTAGCATGAGTATAAATTTTATTACTTAAATTACAAAATAAAGTTTCATTTTTAACTCATAATGCCACTCGGCAATAGCGGGAATGGACTCAAACGAACAAAATTAATAATTATTGAGAGCCTGAAATTTTTCCGTTGTTAAAGTAACACAAAATGTATACTCGAAATTTTCTTTCAAACAGTTTCCAAATTATTTTTATTATGATTATTAATTATTATTAATTATTATTATTATTATAATTATTATTATATTATTATTATTATTAATTTATTATTAAATTATATTATTATTCTATTATGTATTATTATTGATTCATTCTGATCATCCTATTAGTTTTTATTATTAATTATTATTCAATTATATATTATTATTATTATATTATTATTATTGATTATTCATTATTAATTATTTGTATATATATATATTATAATGATTATATTATATCATTATTATTATTATGTAATTTGACTTTCACTGAAACAAACTAAGGGGAACAAAAATTGCTAAAAGAAAAAATCATAGTTAATCCCTGATAATAAGTAACTGTGAGTTTTAAGAACCTGAAACTGTTATTTGGAAATTTGAAATAATATATATATATACTATAAGTTATATATATTTATATATATATATATAATATATTTTATATATATAATATTATATATATATATGATATCAGAGTATATATATTATATATAACTATATATACTAGGGTGCCACTTATTATAATGAAATTTTATTTTTGTGTGTGTTTCCTCCCTAGTTGGTTCCATACATCATTAAGCATAACATTAGGCAAGATTTTTAGTCAAAAGAATAAAAATTAACAATTTGCGACTTGCCTTCAAAAGTCTTAGTAATTTTCCCGTTTTATTTGCACATTTTCAGTTAAGATGGAGTTCGATACTTAATATGGGAATAGCTGATAGAGTTAAATCTGATAAGACTTATGGAAATTTTAAGTCTATTCGATACCCTTAGAATGGAAATGTTATCACAGAACCTTGAAATAACGTTGATAAGGTAATAAATGATACTGAAACAGGTTCCCATACTGAAATAAATAGTATTGTTAGTGTTAAGCATGAACCTAACGGTCAGTGTTGGTGATACGAAATTAATGGTTTCTACCACTTCTAAGTTAGACGTTAATATTTGGTTTGCCGGATATTTTTCAATTTTGTTTATAATGTCGAAAGAACAGAAATTATTTCTTGGCCATATGAAGCACCAAATAACGGGAAGTAAGCTTCCATCAAAAGGAGACTGCTTAAAAGTTTTATTTTATAATATGTGTGTGACCAAATTGAATCTTGATGAAAGTTCAGGCCTTGTAATTGATGAGTGCATCATATTTTGGCGGAAAGCAAAAATTCCTATACAAGAACGACACAAATTGATAAAATTGCATGAGGAGTGGCGTAAATTAATAAAAAACAAAAATAAAGATAGTGAACATTTTAAGGCGAAAGAGAAAAAATTTTGTTGAAAGTTTAGATGATCTATTTGATATTGCTCATCAAAATGCACTACAAATGATAAATATTAATGAAGACAAGCAATTTCTACTGAAGCAAAGAGAAAAAGGACGTTCAGGTTCAATGTTAGGAATTGATATAAAACAAACTAATAATAAAAATAAAAATTTGATCATAAGCAAAAAGATAAACGAAGACAAAAGATTTCTGAATTGGTCTCAGCATCATCAAGTAACATTGAATTTTTTTTATTATAATATTTGTCGATGCAAACTTTTGTAGCAAAATATTAAATTTAATTAAATTTTTCAGGAACTCAGATTTTTACAGAGTCCTCATCCTCCGCAAGTCCCGATCATGATTGGATAACAGATGAAGAAACCGAAACAACTAAGCTTATCGTTCCTTCAAAGAGAAAAAGAGCACGAAAAGAAATTTTAACGCCACGATTGGCGGCAACTTTAGACAAATGCAAAATCAGTGAAAGAGATGCTGTTCATTTATTGTCATCTTTTCTAGATGCTGTCTCCTTAGATTCTTCTGAATACATCATTAATCGTACTTCGATTCTGAAAATTAGAGAAAAGTATCATAAGTCTTGTAGTGAAAAAATAAAGAAAGACATTTCTACATGTTTAATAAATGTAAGTGCTGTAACAATTCACTAGGACACAAAAATGTTTTCTGATATTGGAATATCATGTGATGGATTAGCAATCATTGCAACAGCTCCGGATATAGAACAGCCATTAGCTGTTCCGAATATACCTGAAGGAACAGGAAAAGAAATAGCTGAAAGTGTTTATGAAACAGAGAATTGGGCATTAACAGACAAGATCCAATCATTTGTGTTCGACACGGTTGCATCGAATACCGGTAGACTAAAAGGAGCTTGTTCGCAGTTAGAAAAGAAAATTGAACCTATCTTTTTCTTTTTCGGCTGCCGTCATCATATATCAGAGATTGCGAAAGTTTTTTCAAAAGTAAAGTAACATTTAGAGCTAAATGGCCAGAAATTAATATTAGAAATTTCGTTCCCGGTGTTATTAGGACTGATATGTAAGAAATTTTTAAAGATAAATTACATGTAACATTTGCACATTGGGTATTATCAATCTCATTCATACCAAATGATTATAAAGAGTTTCTGGAGCTAATAATTTTTTTCTTACATGAAATTCCATCAAGGGGAATAAATTTATAAATTATATTTTGCCTGTTTGAAATGTGTAGATAAATTACTATAATGTTTATAGTATACCTAACATATCACAGTTGTCTAAAAGTTACAATAATATACCTATATGGTAACATATAGACTATAAATATATTAATATATTATATATATAGTAGTATATATAGTTATATTAATTATAATATATCTATATATTATATTATAAAATAATAATATATAAATTATTAAAATAAATATATATAGTAAAATATAATCAATCTTCAGTTTACATCAATACACTATCGCAACTTATTAGGTTCGATATAGACACCATCGAACAGTAGGAATATATCACGCGAGCTGCCGACTATACACCCACTAGACCTACAATCATAACTCAACACTAACCAGAACCTCACACTAAATTAAAACAGTTTATCAGCTGTATGATAATTCACAGCCTCTACGCAGCCTTCGAATGCTCTACACCTTAAAAAATACTACCTGAAGAGCTTAAAAGAGAGTACACTACAGGCATGACCTTAAGAGATATAAGAAATCACACCTCACTAGCTCAATAAGTATTAGCCTCACGAGACAAAATATTGTCCTATGCTATTATACATATAGTAGAACGCTCGCTAAACATCCCTCATCCTAAATGCTACCTACAATAAATTAATGTAAATATTACATGAGTTAATTATTATGAGATCTATATTATTTTAAAAATCGTATGTTTGATATATTTGACCAACATACATACACGTCATGTACTAAAGAAACGTACCTATTTTATACACCACCGTCAAATAAACTAAAAATAATAATTGACAAATAATAATTTAATCATTTAAAGATAGCACATAAATTTTTATAGTAACAATAATATAATTTGAATAATATATAATAGGCAATAATTCTTACATCTAATAAATATGCTTTATATTGTATTAAATAATTATATATAATGATATAGAAAATAATAATATTAAATAAATAAATAAAGATATTAATAATAATATTATAAATCATATTATATATCTATATAAAATAGATAATATAATATATATAATATTATATAATAATATAAAATAATAATAATAATATTATATAATTAGTATATATAAATATAAATTTAATAATAAAGATATATAATAATATATAAAAATAATAGTGATTTTATATATTATAATTACTTTATAATGTATTTATTAAATTAAGAAATAGAATAATATAAATTATTAAATATAATAAAAACCTAAAACAAAATATATATCAATATATTTAGGTAGCTTGTTTACGTAATAAGACCAAAATATTTATATAATATAAATATTATCTAAATAGGAATTAAAATTTTAATAAATAACTAATAATAATTCTCAAGTATATAAATAGGAAGAAAATTATTAAAATCGCCAAGGAAGTCGCGACTTCTCTATAATCAACCCACTTTGGTCCCCAACAAAGATCTACAATTATTAATTTTTTGATTGTTTATGGTCATTTCAGGCTTTATTTTTTCTTAAAAGTATATTTTATATTTAAAATATAATCGCTAGATAGCATCCCAATGGTATTATTTAGTTAATTTTTGTTTTATGTATGTTATTATTATTCTACCTAAGATCCTATTGTATGGATACCGAAACTGAAAGTATATACTTTAATATATAGATAGGTTATGTTATTATATTTATGGTATATATTTTATTTGTTGAATGTATATCATTATTTTATAGAGTCATCAGAGTTATTAAGCCTACTTAGATTTATTATATTATTAATATTTAATAATTATTTATTTGATAATAGTTTTTATGTAAACATTATGTTTGTGTATTTTATTTTATTTTTATTTTTGGAATAATATATAATTTAATATTTAATATATTTATTTTTTTACTAAGGATATTAAATCAACTTCTGTAGTATTTATGTAACATATTATGAAAGTATATGAAACACACTATAATGTAAGAGGTTAGTGTATAGAGGGAAGATTATTATTAGTTAAATATATTAGTAGTAGTATTATAATAAGATTTATATGTTATGGGTCTCATTGTATGTGACTTAGATGTGTAGATAATTTATTATCATTAGAAGTGTAAGGATTGGTTAATTTTTGTAAGGTGGTTTATTAGTTTATTCTATTGAATAGTATAAGTATGAAGAGATATAGATACATGAAGTGATATTAGTATTATAGTGCGTTAATTTGATATAGATATTAGTATTACTTAATAGTGATGGTTAGTATAGACATTGTGTAATCAGTAATAGGGTAGGTATTTATTGAGTAATGAGTAGGAGTATTGCAGTAAGGATCTGGTGTGACGTTGGTCGGATATTATGTAGATAGAGGATTTGTTTAAGAGGTGGAGTAGTTGAGTAGGTCGACTGAGGTAATAAATATTATATTACTATTGCCAGGTAGTGTTAGTGGTTAATTTTTTATCATCTTCAGTAGTGTGTGGGTTATTGATGGTGGTAGTTGATAAATCGGGTAGATAGCTGTGTGTCTGCATATGTAATATGCTTGTTTGGAGAACAAGAGACTAGTTGGATTGGTTACAAATTTGCTGATTATTTTTATTTTTTTATGTATTTTATATCGAGATACAAAAAACTAAAAACGGTAGTCATTGGGTTGACTTCTAGATAATGCACTTTATGCGTATAATGTCTACTTTGTATGGTGTGTTTTTTTGTGTGCTTGGTAAAGCGGTAATGTTTCAGCGATGTTGCATGAACTAAATATAGGAGTAATATATGATTCAGTGTAATATTACAAGTGTGGCTAAGGTTGATGCGTGGTTTATATATACGTTGTAAGAGTAAAGGTATTCGTTTATTACGACTCTAGTTTACATAATGTAGATACGGGATTTATAATAATGGTCGTTTATTACGCTCTGCTAGTATGTATAATTCGATAGGAAAAATAGTGATGAAAGTTAAGCTTAATAGCTGTGAGGTAAAATTCAAGACCAAGAGCAAGTATAAATTAGGTTATACAAGAAATAATACCGATAGGGTTGGTAGTAAGAAAGAAGCAGTACATACAATGGAGTTATGATAGAGAAGATAGAGTCTACTGATTACTCTGGTGGATACGGCTTCTCTACCTGTGGGGAATGTTGTATTCCTATAATTTATCATATTACTTATAAATTATAATATATATACTTTATATTATTAATTGAGTGGGTAAGAAATAGTGTAGTGTATTCTTGATGTTGAGGGGAGTCAAGTGGGTGTTATATGATTACTAATGGTATTAATTTGTTAGTATCGTCTGAGTGTGTTTAGGAAATGTTATCTTGATGAATTGTATGCATATAATTAGGTTAGTATTATAGATATATATATCTACATATGCCGATACTGTTTTGTGTTGTATTGTGGTGTAATGAGACTCGAGTTGTTAGATGTCATGTTTCGAACATATGTGTTTAAGATACTTATGCTTCGTAGCGTGAATGTGACCTTAATTTTGTTGGTGTGCTTCTCTATAGTCCGGAATAATTCATATCTTCCACATTCAAGATGCTTTTGCTTAATACGATATTGTCTAAGTTGTAACTACAATATCAACTTGATGAAATCCTTCTTAAAATGGAAAGGGCCAATTTCCGAAACGTCCTCCAACTTCATTTTATTCAATTCAGGATTAACACTTTGTTTGATGGGTCATTTTTCATTTCATACGTATAGACAAACGTTAGGTATATATACTTAGATCTCATATAATAATATATATATATAATATATAATATATTAATATATGTCATTTTTTTTATATATTTATATCAATATATAATATTATATATCTATATATTATTTACTATAATATATATATAACCTATAAATATATATTATATACTTATATACATATATTATTTATCATATTATTAGTTATATATTGTTATGATATATATATATATTGAAATATATAATATATATTTATATAGTATATTATTTAATATATAATTTATTATAGTATATATATTATATAACATACTCTATATACTATCAATAATATATGCTATTTACTAGGTTCTAAACTGTATAGATTAGCTTTCAATGATGTATTGATTATTATGATATCTAAACTTATACTATAGTTACTACTATATCTATTATCCCTACCTATATTTTATGTATATGTATCATGTTATCTACTATATTTATAGTTTATTATACCATTCTGTATATTTTATTTTTATTTTATTATTATTTATAGTTTATATTTATTATATTAGATTCTACATATGTATTACGTTTTATACCCTATTTCCTAGCTTACTCAACTACAGATTTTCCATTCATTAGCTATTATCATTTATAATTGATATTCATTATAATAATTTATATACCCCATTATTTAACTAACTGCTTAATTTTGGACATCATAAATATATATATTCCACCACATTGTATTCAACTACTATACGGCTTATATTATTACCGCTGTGGACTTATGAGTGTTACTATTTTATCTACTTATTAGCTACTTGAGTCATTATTCTCATATTACTAGGTATCTGCCAATCACTATATCTATAGTACTTACTATTATATAGTAGGTGCTCGGCACTGGTAGTATCCTAGATCTTAGTATTCATTCCAATATAGATAGTATTACTTATAATGAATATTTAGTTCATTCCTATCTCGTTTTCTTTTTTAAGCGCCGTTACTTATCCTTAAATACCCTATATAGCTATATCCTACTATTATATATATAGTCACCATATTATACAATGACACCCATATATTCATATTATCTAAAGTATGTAGGCTACTTATTACAACTTACTACTAATATGTTTATACACTCTATGTGGTAGATATATTACTACCTACCTTATTCTATATTAATACATATATTATGGGGTGATATATATACTATATATAATTAGATTGTGATGTGGGCCGGTAATATTAGATATATAGATATATACTAAATATTCATCTGTACGTTATATACGATATATATATTGTATACCTACTATAAAGGATTCATTTAGTGTAACCTAATATGATAGGGGATAGTCTCTATATACGAGCTATGAATGTGAGTACTACTATATATATATATAATATTATAATATTATATATATATATAAATTATATATTATAATATTATATATAGATGAAAATTGTAAAATAATTGTAAAAATATATGAGAAAAGAATTTATAAATGCTGACTCTTAATCGCTAACTTTATTTCAGTATTGATCGAAAGCTTAAAATTCCATTCAAATCTTTACCTGGAATAGAAATATAGCTTATATATGATATATATTCTTTATAGCAATAGCTAAGTATACTAATACTACATTTATTTATAGATACATTTATAGTTTATATTTCTATATACTTTATCGGTACTTGCAAACTTATAGATTGTAATTTATATATGTAAATATAATTATTGTGTTCTAGAATATATTATCCAGTCCTTTATACATCGGCTCTAGGTTGCTTATATATATACTATTAATTATTTTCATATTACCCCCTAATTATATATTACCCTTGACTGACTAATAGTTCTTCCTTCCCTTTTTCAGAGGTTATGATAAGTATTAATATCAAATACCTATATTCTATTTATTATATATTATATAATGCTTCTTCTTCTTAGCTCTAAACTAAGACTTGTTGGTACAATCTGTCTGTCTCTGTTCTCGTCCGGTCCTGTCCCTGTCCTGTCTGTCCTGTCCCTGTCCTCGCAGTCCCGCCCTGTCCCCTGTCCTGTTCCTCTGTGTTCCTAAAAATTTATGCTCTAGCTTTCAAGCAGCCTTCAACCATTATAGTGTTTGTCATCTCTGCTCCAACTTCAACTTTTACCTGTACTGCTTGGAAGCCGCGCTCTCTCTCTCTCGTCTCTATCCATCTTCTCTCTCTCTCCACTCTACTTCTTTCTCTCTTTCCTTTCTCTGCTTCTCTCTCTCTCTCTATCGGCGGAATCTTCCTTGTTCTCTCATCTACTTGTTCGCTTTATGGGCTTTGCACGAAGAGGGGGAACCTTACTTACATAGAGCTTCCAGACTATCGTTTTATGTACCTGACTGTCTATCTCTGTTCTATAATGATTGGAATGGAATATCCATAACAGAACATATTAAAACGTCTTAATTCTAATGCCATCTCAGATCGGGAGTTGGCTTTTTAGACGAATCTGTGAGTTTAATGATTCTTGGACAAACAATTACTTTCGCAAAAGACGGCTTTTAATACTGATCGTAGTGTATTTCAGTCCAACTTATTTGTCATTTAGTGCCAGTTGGTAGATGCGATGTCAGGTCGTGATAACTGCAGGTAACAGTTATGGGGTGGAAAATGGGTAAATCTTCGCATGATAGTTATATAAATGCGTGGATGAATCTGTGGTATTAGGTTTTTTGATAATAAAACTATATTGTTATGGATTAAGAAAATAATAATAAGATGAGAGCAAATTACAAAGTAAATAATGTTTGATATACTACTCGCTGTCTTAAGACCCAATTTGTTATAGTCCTATAGAATACTATAATACACCATACCATAGGAGTAAGAATCTATGATATATTTTAGTATGATGAACGCATCATGTTTAACTGAGCGCATTTCTTATAGAAAGCTCCTTTTTAGGAGATATGAATGGAAAAGTGATATCTGTTTAAACAACAATGACTTTAGCGTTTTTGATAATTAATTGGAACAGGTTTGGCTATTATGTGTTAAAAGCAAATGTCTAATTGTCTGTGGCTAATGGCTGAGAATTTAAAACATACGTGATGCTTGAGTACCTTTTGCTGTGAGATATCAGTTTAAGTGGCCCATCAGTTGAATATGAATAAGGTCTTTTAAGGTTCTCCTGACAATAATCACTGAACTTTCTCCTGTGCACATCATTTTATGAAAGATATCAAAGACATCTGCTACACTATATAGACAGAACTCTCGGAGGAGAATAACTGAGAGATTTTTTCCATTTTTCATACTTAGTAATATCTGTGAATTTCATTGTCTAATAGGGAAGCATAAAAGTTCTTTACTTGTAAATTGTTACGCAGACCAACTTTCAGAGTCAGGTGTCTATGCAAATTATAAGACTATGTATTGTAAACAAATGATAAAAAACATAGTCGGGAGTGAAAGCTCAGAAGTCGAAGGAAAACATTAGTTCGAGATATAATATGAATTTAAATAATGTAAAATTATTTACCTATAGTCAACGTCGATCGAATCTGGCTCAACATTCAAGTTATATGATTAGAGGAATAAGGTATTCTTTGATTTACGGTATAATCTGTAACTTATACTAGCAATGTTCGAGACAAAGTGTTCTCAAATAATGATTGAACTTGGGATAAATGAGTTGAAACAATCCAAACAAGTGTTTGTCAGTGGGAACGCCTCTCCAAGCCACCATCCCCTCGATCTGAGATATTTCAATTGGTAAGTCTGTCTTAAGTCTAGGGTTCGTCATAAAGATGGCGAAAGCCAGAAACACCTAGTTGGAAAATAGACGCAGATAATAGTAGCAATAAATATATTTCTAGTAATGAAATCTAATTGTTGTAAGTATGTAATTAAGGTAGTAGTAGAGCATTATGTGACCGCGTATATAAAGTAAACAACTGTAAAATTAGAAACAAACTAGAAACCTAGGTAAAATAAAGTATTCGCAAAGATGATATATCTTGGAAAATATATTTAGCAAGGGATATAGGCAACTACATACCCGAATAGTAGTTTTGGCGTCTGATAATAGAGAGAGTAATAAGACAATTGATCAAATTAAAAATGAATGAAGAGCTGAATAAGTTACCAATCAAGAATTGGTTTAAACATATCAATATTTCGATTTCATTTAGTAATTTCTACGTGTTAACTGAAAGATTACACTAAATGTTTTAGTACGACTACAAGGGAGTCTTTCCGGCATGCCTAAATAAGATACGGAATTTCAGAAACATCTCGAAATGAGTAAAAGATAATTATAAATTTGTATTGTGACCTCAACATTGAGTCTCAAGTATATTCAGGTGCACAGGTTCCTGATAGGCATAATATGGTAGAAAGTCTATAAAGAGGGTAGTAGTATTAGGATTTTGAAATGGCACTCATATTGATCTTTAAAACAGCTCTGGAAACATTTGGTATGAGGTACAGGGTGTACTTTGAGCAAACAACACAGCATGCGATGTGTACCTATTTATAATGACAGGTAGTGAAAAGTAAAGCCAATGTAAAGTTGATCTAAAAAATATTTTCTTATTTTTAACATCTCTGTGGTAGTAAATTGATTTTGGAAAAGAATCTTGAAATGGTTGTTAACATTAGATAACATTTGGAGATTTAAAAGATACTGTACCTGACCTAGTATGCTTTTAGATAATGGTATTCGTGTCAGAAAACCCATTAGAATTATAATTCAATCTGTCTGCGTGACTATGAGAAGATTTAAATGATTAATTTTATATTTAGAGCTTCAGAAGGCCTTTGATAAGGTGGCCACCATAAGGCTGATACAAAGTCCACAATGGTGCTAGTGCTAATACTATAAACGAGTGGTGCAGTGGTTTGGATATAAAGAGCTGTTGAGTTGAAAAGGCAGTGTGTACTGACTGAAGAAATAATTTCATCAGGAAATTAGTGAAAAGAGGGCCCCACTTTATTCAGTCACTGGGCCATACTTCGACTTTTTGTATAGTATAGCTATTATTAGTATTATTATATTTAAGTATAGTATATATAATATTATATAATTAATATTATATATATAATATATATAGTAATATATAAGATATATGTAGTATTTTATTATTTTATTTTGATGACACTCTTAGGGGGCATCAATTAAATGCAAGGTTGCTATTTTGCAGACTTTATACCAAATTGGGCAGATAATGGAAGTAAATTTTAGAGATCAAAACTTTAAGTTCTTCAGATAGTTTACATCGATAAAGTATACAATACGATAGGGCGTATAGAATTGGTCTCGTATATCAAATAATAAAAATATGCGTGATAATAGGTCAATAATTCTTAAAGTGCTAAATCATGTTTGGAATCAGGAATAAGTCTAAAAAGATGCTATGTTTATAATAATTCGTCAGGAATTGATATTAAATAATAATAATAAATATAATTGTATATCTATTAGTTTTTACTATAATTAGAGTGTTATAAACAAATTTGGCTCCTTATTTCAGAAAGTTATAAAGCTTAAAATTGCAAACGTACGAGCCAACAAATGGATCAAATCTGGTTTTGAGGTAAGACTAGATGGAGAGCTGAAGGAGTTAGGAAAGTTTTCTCAAAAAAGAGCGATTTCTTAGAGGGGGACTATGATTTCAGGGTCTACAAAATTTTCATCTCGAAATAAATAAAAGAGACCATAAATCTTTATCGTAGACAAACAAAAGGAAACATCGTGACATGATACAGAAATCATCAAGAAGGCCATGGCCGATCCTTGACGTAAGAAAATACTCATTCAGGTAAAAGTTTGTAATTTTTGGATTTTTGTAGATGATGACTATTTATATAACATCTGCTTGCAATACTTAAAAGGTGGATTGGATAGTAATTGTTGGGTATAAATGGTTATCATATAGTGTATAATGACTAACTCCACAAACGCAACATCTAATAGAGTATTTGATAAGTAATTGGGGCATGAAGTAATCTACCATAAGAGTATTATGATCTATGGAACAAATTGACGGATTTTAGTTATTTATTTTGGGTAAAATTCATGGCTATATATGAGTGCAAAATAGTTCATTAAACTTATAAGTATGTGATTTTGTTAGCTACACCTTAGCTATAAGTTATGGTTTTGTAGGTATTAAGTGATATAATTTAGTCTTAACTTTGTGTAAAATAATTGACAAAGCCCTAGGTTTGGTGTGGTTTTGAATTTGCCAATGGCTATGAATTATCTATTTTCAGTAATACAATAATTGTCTAAATATATCAGCAATTCCGCATATCTTTTTTCATAAAAATATTTACATCGAAAAGCACTTCCACTTGCAGTTCGCTACTAAGTTAATGGCGAGATACCATTTGGATTTATTAAGTTGATTTTTATTTTTATTTATTTTATTTTTTTGCAAAAAAAAAAAAACAAAAAAATATACATTTTTTTCGTGTTTTGTTTTTGTTTATTTAAATTTTTTTGGAGAATTTGTGATAATAATAAAAATCACTCATTGTATGATTTTCGCAGTTATTTTTAAAATTGCAATAAATTAATTCAACGGTTTAAGTTAAAAATAGAATTTTTTATTTTTACGGCATTCAAGAAAAAATAATTAGAAAAATTAAAATTTGATACTCGCAGATCAAGTTGCATGAATTCTACATCAATCAAGACAGAGTATGGCCTGTACATTCTAAATCTAGCATAAAAACGAAAATCTAAATTGAGGTGAAAATATAATTCTAAAAAACAAAACAATAAATTAAAAAAAAATTAAAAAAACGCTAACAAACGCTTTACTTGATAAGTGTGTTATATATGTTAGACTAGTATACTATATATATCAATATATATATATATATATATATTATAATATATATAATATATATAATATCATACTATATATATAATGATATATTAATATATATATATCTTATACAGTGAAGATAAACAATGCTCTGTACATATATTTATCTATATATATATTATAGTCCAAATATAATTTATTTAGGTTTGATAGAATTATATATAATATATGATATAGTAATATTCATGTATATATAATATATAATTAGTAGTATATATATTATATATACGTATTATTATTATATATAGTTATATATAAGTATATATTGTAATATTATAAAGTTATATATCAAACAAAGCATTACGCAAGTTTTCATGTTATTGATATATATATATATATATATATATATATATATATATATATAAATGTGATTTAAATTTATAGTTATATATATAATATATAATCAGTATATAGTACTAGATAATTTATATATAGATATAATATATATATATATATTATATAAAATATTATATATATATAATATATTATACTAGTATTATTATTTATATATATATTGATATATATAATATATATAATTATATTTATATATATATATATTATATATTATATATATATATATATATATATATATATATATGATATATATATAACATGTAGGCAAGAAATGAGATATTTGCGTGGGTGGGGAAACGTACATGTATCTGAATCATGTAGACTTTCAATACTCTTTTATCCGAGTGTTTTATTTTGCTATAAATTTGCTCCAAACCATTCCTCTTTCAGATATAGAAAACGAATTTTAAATTTAAAATGGCTGACTAATAAGTTTTCGCTTTGTTCTTTTCCTTCCCCCATTCTCTTTCTTTCTTTCGTTTTCCTCTGTTATTTAAACGTTTTCAACCAAGTGTTAAGGGGAGGTTTTCTTTCTAAGATCGATTTATAATCGCTGTTTTTTTATCGATATAAAAATTATATACCTTTACTTTTAAATTTAGAAAGTGCTACAATCGGATACTTTCTATGTAAAATAAATAAACGATATTGTACCAATAGTGTACTAGTGTACGGGAATGAACACTTCAAAATAACAATTGTTGGTAATATTTAAGTTGTTACTAGAGTTATTATGTATAACTTAATATCTGCAAGATATTGTAATATTAAATAGGCACGAAATGATTTAAATATTTGTATATTAATTAGCACATTATCATTTAAACTCTCATATATCAGGCTTGGGTTCAAGAATAACTCATAATTATTATATAATAATATATATTATAATATATTTATAGTATATATAATATAATATATTATATATAATATATAAGCTATCTTTGAAGACATTGGTTCAATTATGATTTGAAGTTGTTCCTTTGTATCCAAACAAATCTATTTAGCTAAGTGGTCTTGATATCAATTAACACATTGCTGTCCTATACATCTGGGGATATCATAGTTGACCAAGGTTGAGATATCCTACGAGCTGTTTGAATATTACGAACATCTTTACTAAAGACTCTTGAAGGATAGTTAGGAAAGAAACTTTTTAATTATAAACTACTTTGGACAGTGTTGTGAGTTGCCTCTCAGTGAAAGTCTAGTTCCAACACTTACAGCTATTACGTGGAATTGATAGAAGCCCTCATTGCGTGTTCATCACAGATAAAGCCATGAATTGCTGCAAGAAGCATACAGATAATTACGTTAAAATGTTTGCTGACAAAAGTATGATGCAGGTAATGTACATGAGAAATAGTAATGAGCGGCAGCTAGATTTAGAATTACAGCATGGAATGCTAGACTTCTTTATCAGGCTGGAAAAATAGAAAACGTATTGAGAGAGATGAGTAGAATAAGCGTGGATATGTCATGGATCAGGAATGAGATAACACTTGATTGGAAGGATATCGAACCTTCGAGCATGCTGGAGAGGAAACTAAAGAACGGAGTGTGAAACTTATATTAATAAAAAAATAGTGGAAAAGTTCAACTGATTTGTATTTTTATAATTCATAAGTACTATTCAATAATACAACACGATAAAGAGCAAGTGAACAAATCATATAGGGAAGTGCAGAGATCTATGAAGTAATGTAGACATCATGAAATTGCCTTTGCTATGAGAGACTTGAATAGTAAAGTTTAAATAAATAAAATTATGAAATATCTGGCACTTGTAAGACTATGCATAAAAAATGACATTAAATTTGTGGATAAAATTTAAGAATGTGTTGACAATTAGGAATACTAGGTTTAAAGTTTAAAACACCATCCAATTTATCTGTGGATATAAAGAGATCATACTTTTTTTTCTCATCAAACAAGCTTCTAGAACGTAAAGTGTTCGGAGACATCTTCAATAACGAAGGTGGCAGAGTAGATAGATAGGTGGATAAAATGGCTTATTGAGGATGAACAGATAATAAGAAATGATTATTCAGATCTAACAAAGGCGTCCTAAATTTATACGGGATAGTTGGAAAAAGCTCTTTAAGTGAAGACAAGTAAGAAGTTAGATAACAGTTAATGAATGTTTTAATAAAATAAGTGAAATTCTACTATCCAAAGAAACAACTAGTTGCTGAAAAAGAAAGATGCTTTATAAAAAAGCGATAGACCTCAGTAAATAGTGATGATATATATATATTATTATTATTAAATATTAATATTATATATATATATATATAATTATATATAATATATATTATAGTATATAATATATATGTATAAAAGCATATATCTAAAAATATTATAATTTAATTTATGAATGCTAAATGAAGAAGTACAATACAAAAACAACACTGAAAGACAGCTTGAATTTGTTATACACACTAGTACAATCAATTAACTAAATTTTAATTCTTATCAAAAAGAAATATAAGCTTTAAAGAAGTATATGTTGAATGACATAATATTCTTCAAACGTGATTATTAAAAAAAATGTTTTAGATTATTATTATATATATATTATTATATTATTAATTATTATATATATAATATATATAAATACTTAATATTTAACTATTATATAATATTAGTATATATACATATAATGAGAAAGGTAAAAAATTAACTGCCTTCTATTTGGATTGAACCACACGCATGTGCGCGTTGAGACAAATGCCGCGGTGCTATAAACCAATCTGAGTCTATTCTCCAACCAATAAACTTGGATTTCAAGACAGTTATAAGCAACGTAGTTCCCGTCAGGCGAACATCACCAATGTCCAGTTCGTGTCCTATTTCTCTCGTTTCTTATATTTTAGATCGTTAAATATTGCAATAATAAATCGCAATTAGATATTAGAATTTTAAAGAAAAATAGAAGGTAAAGAATTAACTTGCCTTCTCTGGGATTGACCCCCGCATGTTGCGCGCGAGGACAATTGCCCGGTTGCTAACTAACTGTAGCTATTTCCTCCAGCCAAAAAACTGATTCAAGAACAGTTATCATAGCAACGATTCTCCGATCAAGGCGACATCAACCATGTCAGCCTGTCCTAAGTCTCTACGTTCTTTATATTTTTAATGTTTAAATACTTTGCATAATAAATCGCAATTAGATAAAGATGTTAAATGAAAAACAATATAATTGAACACCTGCATGCACGGAACTCGGTTTGCTTATAACTTTTGAATCAGTTTTGGCTGGGATATGCTTCATTGAAAGCACAGGCATATGTCCTCAACGGCAATTATGCGTGGTTCAATCCCGGAGAAGCAGTTAATTGTCTTTACTTCTCTATTATATCATCTTTCTTTAACATCTTATTCTAATTGCGATCTATTACAATATTTAACATCTAAAAACTATAAAGACGAGAGATAGGACAGGCTGGGCACCGTGGGATGTTCCTTGACGGGAACTCGGATTGCTTATAACCTGTTCTTTGAATTCCAATTTTTGGCTTGGAAGGATAAGCTCAAGTTGCTATAGCACCGCATTATTGTCTCAAAACGCGAACTATGCGTGTTCATCCAGAGAAGGCAGTTAATTCTTTTACCTTCTCATTTATGTTCTTTCTTTAACATCTATCTAATTGCGATTATAATTAATGGCAATATTTTAAACATCCTAATATATACTAATATTAATACTATATATTGATATGTTTATATAATATATATATAATAATTTAAATATACATTATATATTATATATGACTATATCTAGTATATATATATTCAATATATATAATAATATTATAATATTAATAATATTTAAATATAAAATTATATATATATTATAAATAATCTATAGCAATATATAATATTATTATTTATCTAATATATTGATAAGAATGAAGAGAGCGATGTAAGCCAGAGCAAGCATGGAATGAACAACATTTGCCTTTCAGCAATAGAGAAGATTTGGCTAATAAAATGATTAGTGGATAATGATATAAGTGAAAGGTTTCTTGAAAGTTTAAACTTAAGTAGTTTTCTGTAGAATGGGGATAATTTAGGAAATTCAAGAAAGGAAGCAAATGATGATATCATATATGAAAGAATAGAGTTATTAGGTGAATAAGAGAAAGTGTCATATGTGATTAATTGATATTAAGACACAACAAAAACAAAAATTTGAGCAAAGAGTATGAAAAAATATCAATTAATATTAAAGATTAGAAATGCAGTGTTTGAGATAAACTTGAGCAAGATAACTTGAAGACATATGAAGGACTTTCTGCCGAATGATAAATATCTTACAAATTACTTAAACGGGAAAAGTAAGATTTCTTATTTAGGTAAAAGAGGCAGATCAAAAAGGTTATTTCAGTATTATATTGTATACAAAATATTTTAAACTTTGAATATTATTGAAACAATAAGTATAATGAGATAAGTAGCAAAAATCTTTCTTATTGTAATGATGTCAAGAATAGAAAGAATAAAAATTAGGATTGCATATAGTTAGAAGAAATAATAAATTTTGTCTAAGTGATAATGGCTCGGGATAAGCTTTTATCATCAGTTCGAGAGAATGTTCGGTATGGAGATAATAAATTAGATAAGAAAGTCGGATTAAAACCATCATTAACAGCAATGAGAAAAGGAATGTGATTAATGTGATTACAAAGAAAAAATATTTCAGTAAAGAAAAGAAAAAAGATTCATGAAATTCTGTGTGTGGACCAGCAATTATTTGTACGGGTTTTTTTGAGAAAATTATTTATGTGGACAACCGACGACAAGCAGGCTTTACGAACACGAAAATGGACGCTCGAGTGGAACACAATAATGAGAAGATCAAAGGAAACCAAATAAATATCAGAAAAAAAACAGCAATCAATGATTGAAGGTGGACGCTGTATATGGCCTAGAGCCTGGCAGCAGGACTAAATATGAGTGCTCAAATGAAATTACTGGAAGGGGAACCAAGCTTTAGGAGAACGGAGGAGGTACTTACATGGTTGTCAGCATTCAAGTTAATACACGCATCTGTAGTAGTCAGTAAAATAGCAGGTATTAATAATTTAAATATATATGATTTAGTATATTTATATATAATAGTTATAATATATTATATATTATATATAATATAGTAATTAATATATATATAATATTATATATAATATATATATAATATATATATATATATCAATATATATATATTTATATATAATAATATATACTATAATAATAATCAATACTTTATCGTGACTGAAAAATATTTAAATTAGTAATTTAATGTTCTTTAAATTAAATTGACAAAACTTTAGGCACCTATTTCTAAGAATAAAGATGTTTGTTTTGAGCTACAATTAACTTTCATTTCAGAACAACCTGCAAAGAAATTGAAAACATATTCAAAGAAAACAAACTTTTTATAACAATGCTCAAATTTTGCTAACGATTAGGAGATAAAGTAATCATTAATAATCAACCGAAATATATATACCTATATATATACTATATTTAATATATATAAATATAAAATATTATATAATATATTATAATACTAAAATTTATTTAATTTATATATATATTATATATATTAATATATATAATATATTATATTAATAATATATTAATAATATAATTATATTACTATATATACATATATATATAATATATATATATATATATAAATTATATATAAAATTATATTATATGTATTTATATATATATATATGATTATATAATATATATACTATACATTATATATATAAGTTATAATATATAAATATATTATATATAATAATATACATTTCGCATATTTTTTAGTAATTCGTATTCTCATTTTACGAAAAGTTAACCGAATACAAACCGAATAATTTTTATATTATCGGAAAAATCAGTTAAAAAACTTTCAATCGCATGAAGCAGGAATAATAAAGACAAAAGACTCTCTCTTGGAAGATTTTACAAAGAGGTGGTCTTGTGGAAAATAACGAGATTTTATATGCACAGTCTTACATAGTGAAACTATGTAAGAAAATGGAAACTTTGTTATCTCATCAAACTGGATGGGAAAAATAATAGAGTCCTTGACAAAAATTCTGAGCACTCAAAGTAAATAAGTTACGAGCCTAAATCTATAACTGAAGAAAAACCTTCTCTTAAGAAAAAAGCCTCAACTGTCCACGAACATAACTTAATTTCAGAGCCAGGGTCAAATTCTTTTCTAGGTAGCGATGACGAAGAGAATGTTTTATCAAAGGAAATTTTCAAAAAGAACATTTTAGATGTATCCTCTAATAAGATAATCCACTTGACCACATTGAACTAAGCATCTAATATGGGCTGTATAGCAAGATCATATCTGGCTCTTCCCTCATGTATTGCAATGAATGATATTTTAGCC